>OZ018332.1:19077627-19245127 GCA_963969495.1 Ceratothoa steindachneri
ACAGCGCTCGCGAATAACATATAACTGGTCACGGTGTCCATGGCCGTCAAGGAGGAGGGCGGCGAGAGCTTGAGGTACGTTGAAAGGCCTCTGCTCAACGCCCCCATGCGAGAACAACGTCGGGAGCGCTGCCGTCGCCTTCTCAACGACTTGAAGAGTCATGGCAATCGAATTCTCATTTTTTCTGATAAAAAAAACCACGGTCGATCCGGGCATCAACAAACAGAACAACTGCGTAGTAAGCTTCGGCCAGGACGTCTCCGAGATCCGCTACCTGGCCACGACCAAGCACCCGGCCTCCGGAATGATGCTTGGCGTCGTGGCTTTGAATGGCGAGAAGATGCCGTCGGTGTGGTTCGCGGCTGATTACATGGACATCTTTGCCACGAAAGTCCTGTTCCGTCTTTCCGCAGGACGGCGTCCCTGCCCACACGGCCAAGACCGTGGAAGAGTGGTTGGGATCGAACATGAACTTCTTGAATTACTTGTGGCCGCTGCAGTTGCCCGACCTCGATCCCCTCGACTACAACGTGTAGGCGCATGTCGAGGGCAAGGCCTACAAGGTCCGCCGCAGCACCGTCGACGAGCTGAAGTCATCCGTCAACTGCGTCTGGGCCAGCAAGAGCAACGAATTCGACCGCAACGTGTGCGCGGCCTTCAGGTCTCGCTTGGAGCACGTACTCGCCTCCTAGGGTATCCATATTGATTAATATTACAATTTAAACACATTTATATTAAAACAATAAAAAATGTGCAACTGCATCAAAACTATCGTTGTCTCTTTTGCCGAGAGCGTCATAACGAGAGTAACAGAACTTTTGCATTCCTCGGTAGTTGCTTCAGTGTGATAAAAAAATGAATAAAAAGTGGTATAATTACCTCTTAATCCTCAATCATATGGTCGCTTCATTATACCATGTGATGCCATGGCTTTTCTAGGTAAAAAAACAACAACCTGCTGTTGTCTAGCAAAAGCATTGAGGACCGAGGTCTCCATTCTAATAATAAGATCGGTTGAACTCTGTTTTGGGCGATATTTTGCAGGGGAGGGCGGATATCTGTCAGGCTTTAGGAATTGAAGCACAATGGCAGTGCTCCAATCAGAAGGGTAGTGACCGATGATCCAAATCATATTGCTTTTTTTTTTTTTAGGGGGCTATCTGGTGACTGCCAACTTAGGCATAATTCGCCATAAACAAATAGCCCAGTTCTAGGCTACTTTAAAAAATTTGAAAAGAAAACAACAATAAAAAGAAATAACAATTAGGAAGCAATAACAATAACAATAACAAAAACAACAACTAGACCTAGTTAAATGAAAGGGAGAAGGCCGGCCTCCCCCCAAAAGTCAACAAGTCCACCAGTCAATGTGCACGCACTCGTCCCGAGTACAAAGGACAGGCGGTAGCGACTCCGCCCATCCCGGTATCGGGACAGGTAACGTGCGCGAAGATCACCCAGACTGGGACATTCGTCAAGAATGTGCCGAACAGTCTGGGGGACGACGCAGTCGTCGCAATAGGGCGCAGGCGAGCGCTCCATCAAATAGCGATGCGTCACACGAGTGTGTTCGATTCGGAGACGACAGAAAGCGACCTGAAGCCGTCGCGGCATTGGGGGATAGGTCCATGGGAACAGTCGCGGTGCAATGGCACGCAACTTTTAGTTCCCTTCGACCGTCTCCCATCTTCTTTGCCAAACAGTCCGAAGAGCTGCCCGTATTCCTGCCATGTAGTCGGTGTGAGGAAGAGCGAAACGCTGGTCCGGTCGCAGAGTCCTCGCGGACTCTTTGGCGCGCTCATTCCCCGCAATTCCTACCTTTCCAGGAACCCAGCAGAAGATAATCTCGACATCCGCCCGGCTCGCCAAAACCGTGGCGTCACGGATATCGCGAACCAGGGGATGCGGAGATTCCAATGCCCCGAGAGCACTCAGGGCGCTTTGTGAGTCGCTATAGATCACAATCCGGTCTCCGAACCGGGCACGTCGCGTAATCTCCCGTACCGAGTGGTTTATTGCCACCAGCTCGGCTGTGAAGACAGACGCAGCGCCTGGCAGAGCCCCGCTGACTTCAAACAGAGGGGATACGGCGTGGAAGCCGACCCCCTCTTGGCACTTGGAGCCATCCGTATACACTGGCCAAATCATATTGCAAATATACAGTTGAAGTGCTTCGGTATGAGGGTGAAGGCGCATTTAGAGAGCGGATGTAGCTCACTTACAGAGAACAAGTGGTTAAAATCTATGGGTTGACGTTCTTCTGCTGGGTATTTGTTGATGTTACTAATTTATGCAAAGAGGGAGGCAAGTATGTCGCATACTTCAACTTAATCGTTGGTAATTGATCCGTTGATTTTAAGATTTGGTGAATGTCCGGCGTATTTTCCCTGTATTCTATTAACTCTTCCAAGACTCAAACCAGCCTGGCGAAAGGTCTTCTGTCTAATGGCACTGGCCCTGTTTTGGTTAATGCGTGTTTTTTTTATGTGATTCCTCCGGAAACGTTTGTGAGCTATTTTTTAGTTGTAAACAGCCAGTGCACAATCATTATCCTACCGTGCGGTTGATTTTTTTCATTAAGCCAGGATTAGATTTTGGAACAGAGATTGATGCTGGTGTCTCGAGTAGTTTCGTGAAGAAGCGAATAACATAGTCTACAGCCGCATCCGTGTAGGAAGCCTGGCGAAACACATTCTAGTTTACTCTTTTAATATTCCAGCGATTTAGATTTAATGGACAGGGGCCAGATACTGCTGTGTGCACCATAATTGGATAATGGTAACCACCGTGCAGATCATCTTCTAAATCTTACCATGTGAAACCCAATAAGTATTCGGGTGAACAGTGGGAAAGGTCTACACAACTGAGAGTTAGTTTGAATATGATATAAGGTATATTTATTTGCATTTAGAAAACACAAACTATATGAATATAAAAGGGATTCAATAATACGGCCACGGGTGTTGCACAAAGTAGTACCACAATTACTATGTCGAGCAATAAAATCGCCTAAAAATATAAAAAGAATCTGTCAGTTGGGCAAAAATTCCTAAATGTTTTGAACGCCATATTTCGACTTCAGGGGCCAAATTATTGGAGCCAATGGTATAACGTTTGGGTACTAAGATGAGGCTGCAACTGGTTGCAGAGTGGTACGCAGAGGAATTGGCTGAGAAAAATATTGTTCATCTATTAGTAATAAAGTTCCCTCAATGCTGCCCAACGAAGGGGGGGGGGGAATAAAGATTTTAAATGGCCGATTTTCCAATTTCTTTTCTTGAAGGCAAATCACTTGGTTCCATCTTTTAATTAGCAGGTTGAGTTCTTCCCAATTGCGTGTGACACCCTGACAGTTCCATTGGAGAATACTCATCGATTAAACCATTGTCTCACAACGAGAGATACGGTCTTCTTTTCCATTGAGTTGGTTCCTTTAGGGTTTACAGGCGGCAAACCCTAATATGATTAGGACCTTTTGGCTCGGAGTCTGAGAGGAAAGGATTAGTAACTGGTGTGGATGTTTTCAGAATGAGGACATTTTACTGTGGCCCTTTTTAAGATTCTACTTGGATCCTTATTTTGGTGGGCGATCGTAGCACTTTCTTACTAGTTTGCCCCATGGCTGGTTGAGGGAGATTTTATTTTACCCCCGCCCCCCCTGTCGGCAGCTTACTAGGGCAAAAGTCACCATAATCACGCTACAGCCTAATAAAAGGCGATATTTAAAACGAACAAAAAGCATGCGGAAAGCAAATAAAAATTCAAACAACAAAACAAAGAAACAAGCAAAAAAAAAAAGCAAGAAGGAAGCACACTCTGTGGTCGGGGAGAGGCACGCCCCCCCCCCCCCGGCGCACGACATGCGATCTACAACAAAGACCCCCTCCCTCTCTGGGATCTTTTCTTCAGGGATTGTTCCAAGAGAGGCTCTGGCCTTCTCGTGGCGAGGAGGGGGGTCAGCCCTGGGCCCCTTACGGGACCCATGGTGCTGCCAACAAGACTTTTAACATGCCCCTCTTTCTTTCCTCCTCTATTACGCTCTTCCACTGCCCTTTACTTCCCTCTCTTCCTTCACCTATCTAGTGGTCCTTATCGATACCCGACCTCTGCCCGTTTAATGGATTGATTCAGAATTGTTCTTTCATGAAGGTGAAAGAGGCTGGGCATCTCCACCGCCTTCGTCTACCAAATGCCCAAGGAGAAACCCATCGTCGGCCCCTTTTCTTCGTGCGGAGGAGAACTCGGGCAGCCTCTTAGAGTTATAAAGATGGTGTGGTGGATCCGTATCCATTCTCCAAGAGGACATACCGGACGTAATTGATTGTATAGTTGCAGTAGTGCCGGGCCCTTGTAGGCCTCCATGGTGGGGGGGCCCCGAGGGAGAATGCGAAGTGTTTTCTTTTTGCAATGGCTAGCCATAAACCAAAAACCTCCACTTCTCGTAATGGTTCTCGAGCCAAATGTTCCTTAGCTCTCCTTTCAGCCTTCCCTCGCTCGTTGGACCCCTATTCCAACGAAGTAGACCCAGATCTTGATTATCCTCGCTTTCTTGTCATAAATTCATCATCTGACACCCCACTTGTAAAAGTCGATGTGTTTGAAGTCAATGAATCTTTTGAGTCCCGCTGTGGTGAACCCCGCCGGATGTGGTCAAGAGGAAGTGGTGATGTCGTAGTCGAGGTGTCATCCCACTCTCAACACAACCTTGTGCGAAATCTATCTTCGATAGCTGAAATTCCAATAACTGTCTCGCCCCATCTGCGTCTGAATTTCGTCAAAGGTGTCGTCCGTTCAAACGAACTAAAGGACTACGACCCCACCCGCCTTCAGAGTAAGCTCAGTACCCAACGTGTCACACACGTACACAGGGTAACTAAAACATTAGGCTCCACTAAAGTCCCAACCGCCACACTGATTTTAACATTTGAACGACAAGAACTGCCGCAGTATATTAAAGCTGGGTACCTTCGTGTCCCGGTAAGTCCCTACATCGAACTACCCAGACGTGGCTTCAATCGCAATCAATTTAGACATGTTGGCCGTGCCTATCGGCCCCCTCGCTCCTGCGTGAATTGTAGCTCTGACTACCATGGCCCCGAATGCACCAAAACACCCAGCTGTACCAACTGCGGAGGTACCCACAGTGCTGCGTCAAAACTCTGCTCTATATTTTTATATGAAAATGAAGTTCTCGCTTTGCGCGACTCCCTACGTCTAGATATAAGAGAGGACCGCCAGCGTGCCCAAGCACAAACCTCGCCACTCGGCTGGCTCTTCTCTGACGTTTTACGTGACGCTGGACGAAACCGACCATCACGCGCGAGTTCCGACCAGCCTGAAGCACTTCACCTTACATCTACTCGCAGCGTCGAAAACATTCAGAATATGCAGTCGAAGCATCGCTCTCACACCGAGATAACCAATGTAGCCCCCCTCTCTCCAGCAGCTCTAGCTGGGAGAGTCGCTCAAGGTGAGACACTTGAAGACATCAAACGCTATTTGAAAGAATCCTCAACATCGACCAGTGAAGGTTCATCCACCCGGCCCCGAGACCCAAAGCCCAGTGGTAAGAGGAAGGATTCCTCACCTGGGTCATCGACCACCAATAAGCGGGCAGCCTCTGGAGCTGACTCGGCCGAACCCCGAGAATCTTCAATGGACTCCTTCCCTATGGTTGAACATTCTATGCCCTTATGTCCCTCCCGCCCTTCACAGGACTTAGGCCCCATCCTGATCCAAACGATGGCAGATATACACCCAGCTCCACACACCTCGCTGAGATCACCTGTTCGTTCCGCTCACCCTTCAACCCATGATCCGATGGAAGCAGTTGATACTCCAACATCACCAATTGCGGCGGTTGGACCAACTCCTCAGACACCGAAAATACCCTCGACCCATGAATCCGGATCTACCGGCCGAAAATCCCTTTCTTGATCTTCCTTTTCCGCCAGGTTGCGAGCCCGAATTACAATCAAGGGCCTCGGTCGGTTCCCAAAACCCACGAAAAAAGCCCCAGTTACTGCTCCATCTAGGATCTCTCCCCCTGCAAAAGCAGGCTCCTCAAAATCAGCTCTCCGTCTCCCAAGCTCTTTGGGACGAACTTCAAATACAATATCGGCCTCAAAAGATAAAAAAAGATATCCACAGTGGTATCTAATCGTCACACATAATATCTTCCATTTTACAATGGAATTGTTAAGGCGTTCTTCCAAAGTGGGAAGAACTCAAAATTCTTTCGACGACTATCCAACCCGCTGTTATTTGTCTTCAGGAGAATAAACTGAGTATACGGCCCTTTCCGCCGGTACCCGGCTTTCTCACTTTCAACTCTATTGCTCCTGCTGGAAGCCCCTCTCATGGAGGGGTGTCAATCATGGTATCTTCATCCTACCATGTTTCTCCCATCTCCCTACATACTACCCCCCCCCCAAGCTGTTGCCGTGAGGGTTTTTCTTACTAAGCTTTTTGCCGTTTGCTCTATTTACCTACCCCTTTGTTTATCATTGTCAAGACCCGACCTTTTAGAACTTATAGACCAGTTGCCCTCCCCATTTTTATTACTAGGAGATTTTAACGCCCGTCACCCATACTGGGGTGACATCACTCGAAATGCCAAAGGCAGTGTTTTAGAGTCTCTTTTATTATCTGACTTTCTTTGTGTCTTAAATACTGGCTATTTTACCTCTTATCATGTCCAGACGGACTCTTGTAGCTGTGTTGATCTGTCTGTTTGTTTCCCTGATTGCTTCACGGAATTTCGATGGTCAATTCTTGACGATCTCCATGGGAGTGACCACTTCCCTAGTGTCTTGTCGGCCCTTCAAGTTAGCCCCCATACAACTATGCCCCTTAAGTGGGACTTAGGTCATGCAGATTGGGAAGGTTTCCAAGAGGCGTCCTTCACAAATGCATCCTTGGGGATCTTCAATGGAGTGGACGCGGCAGTAGAATACTTTACATCGACTATCTACAATGCAGCAACACAGACCATCCCACGGAGGCGACCTGCCACGGGCCGCTCAACCGTGCCTTGGTGGACCTCGACGTGTGCAACAGCTATCAAAAATTACAAGTTAGCCCATGCCCGATTCCGAAAGAAGCCAACTTTGTGCAACAAGGTCGCCTAAACCGAGCTCGTGTGCTTCGCCAAAGAACCCTTCGTCAAGCTCGCCGAAATTCATGGCGCCGTTACGTTTAATCAATTTCCTCTATGACACATACTGCTAAGATCTGAAAGAGGATTAATAAGATCAGGGGCGGTTATGCTAATCATCATACCCCCACACTCAACTTAGACGGTTCCTTGGAGAATGACGGCCTGGCGGTCAGCAATGCTTTTGCTGACCATTTCTGCGCCGTCAGCAGTGTCAGCCGTTACGATAAGGCTTTTCAATCCTACAAATCAAAGGAAGAATCTCATTCTCTCAACTTCACAACAAAATCTAACCTTCCGTATAACGCTATATTCAGCATCCATGAGCTGCATAGCGCTTTGTCCATTTGCGGATCTACTTCCCCTGGCCTTGATGAGATCCATTTCGATATGATTCGGCACCTACATCCACATTCTACTCTCTTCTTACTTGATTTGTACAACCTTATATGGGTGAAGGGTTTTTACCCGTCATTATGGTGCATTGGGATCATCCTTCTCTTTGTCAAACCGGGCAGGGACGGGTTGGATGCAGATCACTACCGCCCTATAGCTCTCACCAGCTGTTTGAGTAAGTTGCTGGAAAAAATGATATTGGAGCGCCTAAACTGGTTCCTAGAAACCAATCACCTTCTCTCTCCATTTCAATGTGGCTTCCGCAAAGGTTATAGTACCCTTGACCTACTAGTACGTTTCGAGGGATCGGTCCGGAAAGCTTTCTCATTAAAGCACCGAGTCCTGGCTATATTTTTTGATATTGAGAAAGCCTACGACACAACATGGAGATGGCGTATCTTGAAGCAGCTATACGTCTTGGGGATGAGATGCCTTTTACCTTCACTTATTCAGTTTTTTAGCATCTCGATCCTTCAAGGTACGTATTGGAGACGCATACTCTGACCTGCAACCCCAAGAGGAGGGAGTTCCTCATGGCAGTGTTTTAAGTGTCTTATGTTTTATAATTGCCATCAATAATATTATTTCGTCTCTCCCAGAGGGTGTATCGGCAACTCTGTTTGTCGATGATTTAGCACTATACTGTTCCTCACCTCGCCTTCCATCAGCAGGGCGTCGACTACAACTGGCGGTCGATACTGTATCCAAAAGAGCACAACTTAAGGGATTCCGCTTTTCCACGAACAAAACCAAAGCAATATATTTCCACCGAGGCAGAGGGGTTCTTGTTCCACCATCTATCTCCCTACAAGGCGAAGATATAGTTTGTCTCCGAGTTTCGATTCCTTGGCGTAACTCTCGATCCAAAGTCATCCTGGTTACCACACCTACGCCGACTTCGAACAGGCTGTCTGCGGGCTCTATACATTTTGAAAGTCCTCTCACACACTTCGTGGGGCAGTGACCGACAAACATTGTGGACATTATACACAGCCCTCGTCCAATCCAAATTGGATTATGGCTGTCAAATTTACTCATCGGCTTCCCCTTCAGCCCTTAAAATGCTGAACCCCATTCGAAACCTCGGAGTTCGCCTTTCTAGTGGAGACTTCCGTAATTCTCCTGTCAACAGCCTTTACTGCGAGAGTGGGGTACTCCCTTTGCCCTATCATAGACTTCAAATCTGCATGCGATACCTCTGCCGAGTACAGCAAGTCCCTGTATCAGAGGTCTACAGATGCCTGTATGCTGCCGAATTAACGGCAGCATATGATAAGTTGCCATCTTTACCCCGCCCTTTGAACCTTCGCATAGGAGATCATCTCTCTAACCTGGGTGCTCCAAGGGTCCTTACCCTCCCATCCTTACTGACCCCTAGTTGGCGTGCTCTTCTCCCCACAGTATGTACCAACATGTGGAGCCTGGAGAAGTCCTCCATGGACCCTCGCATCATTAAGAGCCTGTTCTTAGAGCATTCAACCTCACACAAACAATGCTGCCCACTATACACGGATGGCTCTAAGTCGGACGGTGGCGTGGGTGCCGCAGCCATCTACCCAGGAGGAGAATTCCTAACTCTATCTTTGCCGCCAGCAGCATCCATTTTTACCGCTGAACTTTCAGCAATCCTTTTAGACTTTCGACTCATCCAAATTTTACCTTTTAATGATTTTGTCATTTTTTCTGACTCAAGGAGTGTCTTACAGTCAATTAGATCTTTTAATGCGTCCCATCCCCTAGTCACAGAAATTTGCAACTGGCTGATCCAAAATGCATCCCGATATAGAATTATTTTCTGCTGGGTCCCTGGGCATGTGGGGGTCCTGGGCAACGAGAAGGCTGATCGGCTGGCCCGCTCAGCACATGCTGTGTCCCCTGAGAACTCGGCTCTGTCTTTTAGGGACTACTTTCCTTCAATAAGAGTATATTTTTCAACTGTGGCAGAATGAATGGGATGACTGTTCAACATCCAAACTATACAAAATTAAAAATTCTATTCGCTCTTGGCCCACGAGTCGTCATAGAGTGCGGTCTTTGGAGGTGGCCCTTTGCCGAGTTCGCATTGGCCACACGAGACTTACTCACGGCCATCTTGTTTCGGGTGATGCTCATATCAGCCCTCACTGTCGTTTTTGCGGTGGAGACCAATCGGTTGCCCACCTTTTATTGGATTGTAGCCATTTTGCCATTCTCCGGTTGTCCTGTTTCCCGACCCTTCTAACTAGTCCTCAACACATAGGAGGGGGGGGCTTTTATAACTTTTCTCTATTATCAATATCATTCATCTTGAGACTTTCTATATTCGAATCTAATTATTTCTTCTTGACTGAAGTTGCCCCTTGAAACATTTGTCTTCCATTTATCTGACTCTTGGTATTCTTATTGGCTGAGATTCCTTCTTCTTTAAGTTGGCTGGGTTAGTTCTTGATCTTCGATTTTCTTTTCTTGATGTATCTTCATATTAACTTGCATTTATCTTGATGTGATGATTCCTTCTTAATTCTCGATGACGTGATGATTTCTTCTTAATTCTTGATGACGTGATGATTTTTTCTTAATGACGTGATGATTTCTCCTTGATTCTTGATGACATGATGATTTCTTGTTGATATGATGAGTTAGCCCTTGAAGTCGTTTTCTTCCGTTTTTCTTTCTTGAGGCGATCCATTTTATCTTGAGTCTTCTTGAGTGGTCCTTAAAGCGTTTTCCTTGATTTCCGTTTTCTTCGTGAATTTTTTTCGTAAAAATTGTGGACTTTGGGAGTTTCGATCGCGGGTCTTTGAATCCAAATGCCAGCACTCTAGCCATCACGCTACGGCGGGTCCGTTCTAAGTCGGTAATTTAATGGGCTATTTCTATTGTCGATTTGGAAGGAATTTTTCTCTGATACATCTTCGCACCCCTACACACACACCCGTCTTCGATTCATATTGGCGGAGGAATCTTTTAACCCGTCGTTTTAAACATTTTGGTCACAAAGTGGTCTCCTCTACCTTTTATAGATGATTTGTCGCGTTTCACCCTAGCTACCATATAGAATCCACTTGGATTGGGCAGCAACCCACTGGTAACTTACCTTAAACCTACAACAAAGAGATTCAAATATAGTGGAGGAGGCAAGCCTCCTCAAAAAGATGAGATGGTCCACGAACCCGTCCCGATACGAGAACAGGTAACGTGCCCAAATCTCACCCAAACTGGGGCATTCGGAAAGAATGTGCTGAACAGTATGGGGAACAACGCAGTCGTCGAAATAAGGTGTGGAGGCTGCGTTCCATCAAGTGGCGGTGCATCCGATTCGAAAGCGACCCGATGCCGTCGCTGCATTAGGGGCGTAGGTGCATGGGAACAGTCAAGGTGCAGTGGTGGCAGCAACTTTAAGTCTTCCTTGGCCGTCTCCCACCTTCTTTGCCAACCACCCCGGAGGGCTACTCTGATTCATGCCATGCAGTTGGTGTGAGGAAGAGCCAGATGCTGGTCTGGTCGCAAAGTTCTCGGGGACTCTTTGGTGCTTACCCTCTTGGGCGTGCTCATTCCCCGCCATTTCCAAATGTCCAGGAACCAAGCAGGAGATAATCTCGACATCCACCCCGCTAAAGATAACCATGACATGGCGGGGGTGGGGGTGGGTTCCAATGCTCCGAGAACACTTGAGGCGCTTTGTGAGTCGCTAAAGCTCACAATCTTGTCTCCGAACTGGGCATACCGCGTTATCTCTCGTACCGAGCAGAGTATTGCAACAAACTCGCCCGTGAAGACAGACGCAGCGCCAGGTAGAGCTCTACTCACTTCAAACAGGAAATACGGCGTGGAAACCGAGCCTTCTTGGAAATTGGAGCCGTCCGTATACACTGGCAAGGATCTAGTGTGAAACAAAGTATGCTCCAAAAAAGGCGGAACGCAATCGACCACACTTGAGGGCAGGAAAAGGGTGAAGGAGATAGAGGAGGGCAGAAGGTAAACACGAATAACAGTGAGACTATAAATAAAGATCGGAGAGAGATATAATAAAAATCTACTTCGCAGTCCACTTTAATGAGCGGATTGAGTTCTCTCTCCAACGACAAGGAAGGAACACTCCCTCGGCGAGCCCCTGGAAAGACAAGGAGCGAGGAGGTTGGGGGGGGGGGATGAGGCTAAAAGTGCACTACTTTAGTGTTAGTCAAGGAAAACCGCAACCTGAGCACTTCGGAATAGCAAGAGATGGGGCTCAATGCCTGCTGGAGTCGACGCTCCAGAGTTGGCAGCTGGCCACACCAAAAGAGAATCAAAGGTTCGACCTAGATTGTGGCGAGGACATCTTCGAGCAGCATGGAGGTGATACCGTTAATGCTCAGGGCAGAGTGTGAGATAGAGGACATTTCCCTGCGGGACGCGCTTTTCCTACCCATTGGGGCGGAGATGGCTGACCCCGCCCGTACGCGGAATCGTCGATATCGTAGGAATTTAGAGACAAAATTTGGATTGGTCTCCACGATACCGTATCGCCATGTGGTCTAATAGGTCTTCTCTAGAACGAAAAATAATTTGGCGTAGTTCTCTCTACGAAGAAAGGCCTCGCATATTTCATTTTACAGTCGGAGCGGACTTCAAAAAGAGAAATAAGCTAATCTAACCTTTACCAATTTCTCCATCCACTTGCACGTACGGGAGGTTGAGGAATTGAGCGGAAACTGGCCGACATAGAGTGATCTTTTCCCGGTTTGGGAAAAGCGAGCACTTTACCCATTCGTCATGAGACTGGGAGAATACCCTCTGTCCAGATCATGTTGAGCAAATCTAACACAAATTTTCTACCTGTCTTATGGGAAATAGTCCCGGCCAGAAGTAGTGTCTGCAAATGAAGTGTGTTTTTTTTTTTTTTTCAAGAGCTCATCTGGCAACTGCCTAATTGGGCATTTGTCGCTGTATTAAAAACTGCCTAGTACTAGGCTACTTAAAAATTTAATGCAATAATACAAAAAAACAAAAACACCACCAGAAATTGAAAAGAGGAAAAGGAAACGAGTAGTAAGCAAGCTCCTGCGCCGGGGGGGAAGTCTTCCCGGCGCAGGAGCGTGCAACCTATAAGGGAAAAAAACAACAACAACACCAAAAACCTGGTTAAATAATACGGAGAAGGCGGGCCTCCCCCCCAAAAGTCAATAAGTCCACCAGTCAAAGTGCACGCACTCGTCCCGAGTACAAGGGACAGGCGGTAGCGATCCTGCCCACCCAGAACTGGGACTGGTAACGTGCGCGAAGATCACCCAGACTAGGACATTCGACAAGAATGTGCCGGACAGTCTGGGGGACGACACAGTCGTCACAATAGGGCGCAGGCGAGCGCTCCATCAAATAGCGATGCGTCACACGAGTATGTCCAATTCGGAGACGACAGAAAGCGACCTGAAGCGGTCGCGGCATTGGGGGATAGGTCCATGGGAACAGTCGCGGCGCAATGGCACACAACTTTAGGTTCCCTTCGACCGTCTCCCATCTTCTTTGCCAAGCAGTCCGAAGAGCTGCCCGTATTCCTGCCATGTAGTCGGTGTGAGGAAGAGCGAAACACTGGTCCGGTCGCAGAGTCCTCGCGGACTCTTTGGTGCGCTCATTCCCCGCAATTCCTACCTTTCCAGGAACCCAGCAGAAGATAATCTCGACATCCGCACGGCTCGACAAAACCGTGGCGTCACGGATATCGCGAACCAGGGGATGCGGAGATTTCAATGCCCCGAGAGCACTCAGGGCACTTTGTGAGTCGCTATAGATCACAATCCGGTCTCCGAACCGGGCACGCCGCGTAATCTCCCGTACCGAGTGGTATATTGCCACCAGTTCGGCCGTGAAGACAGACGCAGCGCCTGGCAGAGCCCCGCTGACCCCTCTTCGGACTTGGAGCCATCCGTATACACTGGCACGGTTCCAGCGTGACATGAGGTGTACTTCAAAAAGGTCGAACGCAATACTCCCGGCGCTGTACAAGCTTTGGGAGCAGAAGCGTGGCGACAAATAGCCAAATGTGGTACCCTCCAGGGTGGCGTCCTGGGCAGAACCAGAGGCGCCACCGCCCCGAGAGCTATAACTAGCTCACGAAGGAGTTTCCTGGCCCTAAACCCAAAGGGCTTGAGGTATGACTGGCGTCTCTCGGCGGCATAGGCACCGTCGAGATCAGCTGCGGATGCAGTGAGAGCTGTTGGCGACTGAGGAAGGCGCCGGGCTCGCGCGTACAGGCGAGTGATGCACTACACGTGGCGTAGAGCGAGTGGCATCTCCCCAGCATCGACCAACAGGCTCTCAATGGGGCAAGTGCGGAAGGCACCGGTCGCAAGGCGAAGGCCGGTGTGGTGGATCGAGTCCACCTTCAGCAATAAACGCTCGGCTGCGGATGCATAAAACTCGAATCCGTAGTCGAGCTTCGAACGAACAAGGGATCGATAAAAAAGTAAGGCAGGAGCCCTATCAGCACCCCAAGCGCTGAACGTAACGGAACGGAGAATATCCATGGCGCGGGTACAAGAGACCCTAAGGCTGCGAATATGAGCCTCCCAGGTGAGGCGTCGGTCGAATACAAGAACAAGGAAACGGTGCGATTCAACCACATCCAGGCCAACCCCATTAAGAAACAAATGTGGGTCGGGGTGGAGCCGTGGGTGGCGGCAGAAGTGCACCACCTTAGTCTTGGCCAAAGAAAACCGAAGCCTGTGCGCTTCGGCATAGCAATAGACGCGGGTCAATGCCTGTTAGAGTCGACGCTCCAGAGTTGGCATCTGGGCCACGCCAAAAGAGATCGAAAGGTCGTCCACGTAGAGCGTAGCGAGACCATCTTCCGGCAGAACCGAGGTAATGACGCTGATGCTTAGGACAAAGAGTGCGACACTGAGGACACTTCCCTGCGGGACACCCTCTTCCTACTCCTTTGGGCCGGAGAGAGCTCCCGCCACCCGTACGCGAAATCGACGATCTCGCATAAATTCAGATATAAAGACTGGGAGGCGTCCCATCGCGTGGAGAGTCTCCATGATACCGTATCGCCATGCGGTATCATAGGATTTTTCCAGATCGAAAAACACCGTGGCGTAGTGCTGTCTACGAAGGAAGGCCTCGCAGACGGCATTTTCCAAACGGACCAGAACATCCGACGTGGAGTGGAACTTGCGGAAGCTGCACTGTGCCGAACACAGATGGCCTCCGCTGTCCAGGGAAAAGGCTAATCTAACATTTACCAATTTCTCCATCAACTTGCACAGGCAAGAGGTTAAAGAGATTAGGAGGGAACCAGCCGGAGGAGAGTGATCTCTGCCCGGTTTGCGAAAGGCGAGCACAGTAGCGATTCTCCAGGAATCTGGGAGGAGACCCTCCACCCAGATCCTGTTGAACAAATCTAAGAGAAAGGCCATTTTTTCGCTCACCCAGGTGTCGAAGCATGGCGTACGGGACATCGTTGGGACCATGGACGGTGTCCGCGCACGAAGCAAGAGCGGAGCGCAACTCACTCACAGTAAACCTGTCGTTGAAGGGTTCTCCGCCTCTGGAGGTAAAGTCCAACAGGCGGTCTTCCGCGACATGACGACGTGCATTGAATGCTGGCGGAGCAGCATCTCGGCTAGAGAATGCGGAGAAAGCGGTCACGAAGGATTCCGCCACGGACGCGGGGTCAGATTTTTTTTTTTTTTTTTTTTTAAGAGCTCATCTGGCGACTGCCTACTTGGGCATTAGTCGCCGTATTAAAACTGGCCTAGTTCTAGGCTACTTTAAAATGAAATTAAAGAGAAAAAAAACCCAACACCCCAAAAGGGGGAAAGGAAGCAAGCTGGGTCAGAGATTGCGGTCCCAATCTCCTGTTAAAGGGGAGGGGGGTCCTGCAAGAACTTTCCCCGAATCCTTTTGACTCGCTTCCACACCTCTGCTAGAGGGGTCTTCCCGTTAAGTGAAGACACGTATGCCCGCCAAGAAGAGCGGCGGGCGTGCTTCGAAATATACCGGAACCTAGCCCGACGAAATTCAGCGACAGTGAAATCGTTCGGGCGACGCTTATAGCGCATGTAGGCATAACGCTTCTGTTTGAGGTCTGTCTCACACTCGGACGACCACCATGGGAGTTGTCGGCTTGCAAAACGGCCAGAAATTCTAGGGATAGTAGTCAGGCCCGCGGCGATGAGGTTGCCGGAAAAGAACTCAACGGCCTAATCTACCGACCTAAACTCCTCGACTGAGATAAAGAATTCAGTCATTTCCTGAAATGCCAGCCACCGCGCCCGCGCCAAGCACCACCGAGGTGGTTTCTCAGGCGGCAGTTGCCCTGAAAATGATATTTGAATGGGAAAGTGATCACTACCATGGAGGTCATCGACCACCCCCAATCAAAATTAGGCTGTGCTTTCGAAGAGCACAAAGATAGGTCAAGGCAAGAAAATGAAGCGGTTCTCGGACAGTGATGCGTAAACTCATCAACGTTTAGGACACCTATCAAAAGCTCTTCGATCAGATCGGCAAGGACTTGTCCCCTGGGATTTGTTGAGTAATCTCCCCAGAGAGGATGCCTGCCGTTCAGATCTCCAAGCAATATAAAAGGGCTCGGCAACCGTGCCACGACGCGGCGGAAGTCCCCCGCGTCGAAGTCAGCTGACGGTGGAATGTACGCAGAAATGATAGTATACCTCCCATCCAGGTGAAGCTGCACAGCCACTGCCTGAAAGGAGGTATCTAAAGTGAAAGGAAGAACGGAGACATTATGCCGGGTGTAAACCGCGCATCCCCCGGCCCCGCGGTGGTGGGGTTGCAAGACCCTTATACCCCGGGAGGGTGGGCAAGGGGCACGCGCCTAGCATGGTCACTGCATAAAAATAGCTAACGGGGAACGGGACGAGACGAGCCTCCGCTGCTCCTCCCAGTTGGCCCGGAGTCCACTGCAATTCCATTCAAGGAATATGCCCTCTAGGCCTAGCTCGGATATGACGCGGTGGCCCTCTTCGAACCGAACACCCTCACGGGAATGGCCGTACTGTTCCGGGAGGCAGAACCCCAGGCGCTGTTGGCCGGACAAAGCACTGTCGCCTTCGAGAACTTATTGGGGGAGGTTGGGCTCGCCATGCGAGTCTTTTACCCCCTCCGCCTCGAAGCCTTAGGCGGGCGTTGCGGCTTCGGAGGCGGGGGTCCCTCTTTTCGAGGATCCACCGTCTCCGAGACACTCAACCCACCACTAGGCATGGGCATAGGAACCAAAGCTCCTTTGTTGCTGTCCTCCTTTCGGGGAACAGCTTTAGGAACCCCGGAAGATGGCCTGGCGACCAACTTCAGGGGTGTTGCCTCCTGTGATTCTTACGACTCGGTGAAGGCGCGTGGCCGTTTCGCCTTACGGGAAACGGTCACGATGGGGGAAGAGGAGGAAGCGCTGGTTTTAGCTGTTGCTGGGTACGAACCCCTTTTTGCCGCCAGCTTTACCAGGGGAGCGCCCGGGTTGAGTAGAGCCCGCAGAAGGGCTCCGAATGGGCGCGGAAACAACCGTACTCGTTGGCCTGGATGGGCCACGAGCAGAGGGTGCCTTTCTAACTACTGAGGCATAAGACGTCCCAGGCAGAGCCGTCGGGCGCGCCGGACCAAGTCCTTAGCCTCGCGGAATGAGATTCGATCCTGGGCCTGAACGGCCGGGATTTCTTTCTCGAGGAGATATGCACCACATTGCTTCGAAGAAGCGGAATGCGGCTCTCCGCAATTGACACACTTGGCCACACATGATTTAGACTTATCGTGTGCGGCCTTGGAGCAATTTACACAGATTCGGGTGACCCCGACTTTGCACGTCTACAAGAACGATTCGTATGGCCGAAGCGGTGACAGTAATAGCATCGCCGCGGAAGTGGCACGAATGCCTTCAGGCGGTAGCGGTACCAACCGGCACGCATCGACTCAGGGACCTTGTCACATTCGAACGTGACGAAGAGTGTAGGGGTGGGTCTCGAGGCCCCTCCCTGTTTTCTCATCACACGTTCGACCTTGACCGCCCCATGGTCGGCCAGCTCTAAGGTGATGTCCTTTATGGAGTAGTCAACGAGTTCCCTCGCATAAACTACTCCTTTCACAAAGTTCATGGTAGAGTGCGGCGTTACACTCACCGGGGTGCTATGAAGTGTCCGAAGAGCACTTATCTTGGCCACCTCGGCGGGATTCGCCGCATTCGTCAGAAGGCTCCCGTCCGAGAAACGGGTCACCTTCGGCTCTCTACCAATTGCACTAGCTAATCCTCTCCTCTGATGGATCATGTTGCCCTTGGACAACATGGTGCCATCAGTAGAGCTAATAACGAGGAAGCGTTTGAAGCCAGCGGGCTCGAAAACGCCAGGTAGCCTCTGAATGAGGGGCCCCGATGTCATAGAGGCTCCGCCCTGTGCACTTTTGGTCTTAGTCATAGTCAGGGGCTCCGCACACGGTGGGGGGTGGGCGTTAGAGGGGCCGGATGTGCCGATCTTGGCTTGGTCACTTGCCAAAGTGGCAGCAGACCCATCCGTCCCCGCAGCCCCTGCGGATGGAGAGGAGCCCCGAGTCTTCTTCGTCTTTTTGGTCTTTTTCGTCCTTTTCTTTTTTGGAGAGGAGGACGGGGAATGAACCCGCTTCTTCCCTCCGCCGGCAGGAGCCCCAGGCCAGATGGACCGGCCTCAGCCAGGTCCTTCTCCGAAATAGAGAAGGCCCTTGTGGTCGCAGGGGCACCAGTTGGAGGAGATCCCTCCCCTCCTTGTACTGCCTCGGAGACCGCAGCCGTTTGAGGAGGACCTTGCATAGGGGCGGATTCGGGTTCGGTGCCTGGCGCCGAGCCCGGATTGTCCCCCCATGGAAGGCCCTACCGTCTGAGGCTGGGTTGCCTCAAGGACCATGTCTATCTCAGGAGGGGCCTCCAGTTTGCCATCCCCTCCCAGGACATCGCAGGTCCCGTTGGCAGTCACCGGTCATGTGTGGGGAGGCACAGGCCCTAACCCTGGCAAGGTTTAGTATTCTTGCCAGCAGGTCTTTTGAGGGAAGCGACCGAAGGGGCCTGGCTTCCCTCTCCCCCCTAAGGGGGTTTGCCCTACTGAGCCGCTTCAATGAGGGGCGGTCGGCAATGGGCTGCCTGCTGGCTTTCTTCCCAGTCCCCTTAGAAAGAAAAGGAGGGACTGCCGCTGGAAATAGGGAGGTGCCCGAAAGCACCTCCAGAGAAGGGGGTGAGTGGGTCCCCTACACCCGTAGTCGTAGGAGAGGAGTAAGCCTCCTTTCCGGTTAGAGAAATATGGAGGGTCCCCTGCGCAAGCACAGCGGGGGGCAGGGGGGACCGAGGGCGGCTCCGTTGATTAGCAACGGGAATTGTTTTTGTTTTTTTTAAATTTTCATACATGGGCATGGTGACCCTCTTTGTTCGACGGGAAGCAATAGCTCATCACCCCTCGCAGTTGCCCGCTCTGCAAGGGATGGGTACAGGCCTGGCAGAGCCAGGTGCCGCCATTTAAGGCCACCCCTCCCGCCTGGTTACCTGGCAGCCCTTCAGCATGGCGGCTCTACCTTGGGCACGGCGTAAAATTGATAGTGTGTGAAGAGAAAAGGAAAAGGGACGTGAGAAAGGTATGGGTGGAGATGAATAGGTTGTTAAAAAACCACCATCCCAAACCGGAGCCGAGAGGTCAGGGGACGTTGTCCCCTCCCCCCTCAGCCCCGATCTAGGACGGTTGGCTGAGAAGAAGGTCAGCATCTACCCTGTGAAATTAGATGCTGACCAGAGAAATTTGTGGGAGAGGTTGTATGAATAGCGACGAAGTAGGGGAGAAATACAGGCTATCTGAAGGAAGGAAGAGAGGCTAAGCTGGTGCCAGACGGAGCGCTGGATCCCGTCAGCACGGTGGCCAGGATGGCAAATCGCCGTGCCCCTTACGGGGTGAAGTGAGAGTGGAACGCAACTCACTCAGCGTAACCTATTGTTGAAGGCTTCTCGGCCTTAAGTGAACACGACGTGCATTAAATGCAGTGATGAAATATTTCGCCACGCACGCGTGGTCCGAGAATACAGTCCTCTTGAGAAACGGGATGGGGGTCCTGCGAGAACTTGTTCCGAATCCTTTTGACTTTCTTCCACACCTCTGTAAAAAGTCTATTCCTGTTAAGTGAAGACGCATATGGCCACCAGGAAGAGCAGCGTGAGTGGCATCTCCTAGGCATAGACAAATAGGCTCTCAATGGGGGGTACGTGCGGAAGGCACCAGTCGCCAGTGAGAGGCCGATGTAGTGGATCGAGTCCACCTTCCGCAATACACGCTCGGCTACGGATGCATAAAACTCGCATCCGAACGAAAGATCTATAGAAAAGCAAGGCAGTAGCTCTATCAGCACCCAAGGTGCTGAACGTCACGGGAAAAAGAATGTCATGTCACAGGTACTTGATACCTTAAGGCTGTGAATTTAAGCCTCCCAAGTGAGCGTCGGTCGAAAATAAGACCCAAGGAAACGGTGAAGATCTATTACTTCCAGACGAATCCCGTTTAGGAACAAGTCCGGGTCGGGGTGGTACCGTGGATGACGGCAGAAGTGTAACACCTTATTCTTGGCTAAGGAAAACCGAAAACTGTGCGCTTCGGTATAGCAAAAGATGCGGTTCAATGCCTGTTAGAGTAGATGGTCCAGAGTTGGCATCTGGGCTGCACCAATAGACAGGAACAACAATTTTAAAAATAGAAAACCAGGAACCACCGAAAAAGGGCGAGTATCCAGTTTGTCCCTCTGAAGACAAACAGCAGGATGGAGAGTCGTCTAAAAGACCTTGACTTCTGACTTCTTCCCACTTGTGAAGAACACTGACAATTACATTGTAAAATGGAAGATATTGCGTGGGGCGATTAGATACTACTAGATATCTTTTTCTCCCTTGTGCTTGAGGTTTGAGTTGAAGACTTCGAAAGAGCTGGGGGGATGGAGAGTAGATTTCGACAAGGCTGCTGTAGCAGGGAAAGAGATCCTGGAAAGATCGGCGACGGGGGATATTTACGAGGGATCAGAGAAACGGGCAGTCGCAAGCATTGTAACCTGGGGCGCACAGCCCGGCAGAAACGGGTTGAGGAGAGGTTTTCGGACGGTAGATCCGGAATCGCGGGCCGCGGACACTTTCGATGTCGGAGGAGTAGATCCAACACATGCGGTTGGCGATGATGGAATATCGGCTTCCATCAGATCATGAGTAGGAGGTTGAGTGGACGGAGTAGGCGTCGGGGTAATGTACAAGGCACTGGATGGATTTCTGCAAATGTTTGGACCTGTGAAGAACGGGATGGGCTTGGGTACAAAGAAAATTGAGCAGCAGAAGACTTCATTGAAGATTCTCGAGGCTCAGTCGAGTCGGCACGCTTACTGTTGGTCTACAACCCAAGTGGGGTATCCTTCCTCTCCCCGTAAAGGGCACGGCGATTTGCTCTCCTGGCCGCCGTGTTGACGGGACTCAGCCCCGCGTTGGGCCCCAGCTTGGCATTCTTTTTCTTCTTCCGCTAACCCCTACTTCGTCTTCTGCACTAATTTTCTTTCATCCTGCATCGTCCTTCCATCTACGTTTGTTTAGCGGTCTCGGTGTATCAGAGCTGTCCGTCAGGGGGCGCGATTCCATAGCTGGGTCCTGCCTGTGTATGTTGGTGTGTGCCTGAACGGGAGTGGCGCTCTTTGCTTTCCCAACCGGTAACGGGACAGGTATAACGTGCGCGAAGATCACCTAGAGTGGGACATTCAACAAGAATGTGCCCAACAGTCTGGGGAACAACGCAGTTGTCGCAATAAGGTGAAGGCGAGCGCTCCATCAATTAGCGGTATATCCCGCGAGTGTGTTCAATTCGGAGACGACAGAAAGCAACCTGAAGGAGTGGCGGCGCAATGGCACGCAACTTTAAGTTCCCCTCGGTCGTCTCACCATTTTTTTGCCAAGCAGGCAGGAGGGCTGTCCTGTTTCCTGCCATGTAGTCAGTGTGAGAAAGAGCCAAACGCTGGTCTGGTCGCCGAGTCCTCGCGGACTCATTGACACCCTCATTCCCACATGTCCAGGAACCCAGCAAAGATGGATACTCTTGACATCCACCTGGCTCGTGACACCGTGACGTCACGAATACCAGGACTTCAGACATCAAGCCGGGACGTCGTGCAGCTCCTCCGGTACCAAATGCAACGCTAGACAGGGTACGCCCCTGCGGGAGGAATGGTGATTAGTTTCCTAATTCTACGTTCTAATCTTTTCCATTCTATGGCAGTGAAGCAAAATTACCCAGTTATGTCTATTAGTGTCATGTTAATGAGTTTTTGTAGCATTTTTAAGTGCCATCAGCTAAAACCATGCCTATACTTAGCTCCTCACATGGTCATGCTAATGGTAACTGGAGTATAGACGACCAGAGTACCTTATACTGTTGTCACAGGATGCATGACCCAAAACATGACACTGTCAACTTTCAGTTATTGTGACATTAAAAGCACCTTAGAGAATAAATTCTATTCCACTATGAAAGGATAAGGAATTAAAAAATATTTATCAAACATTTAAAAAAAACAAAAAACAAACGGTATTTACACAATTAAAAATTATTCAACCACATTACAATCAGATATTTTAACCATTTTTTTGGTCTTCCCCGACCTTGACCCTAAGGCTTCCATTGCCTTGACCACTTCTATTCCTTCAGTGACACGACCGAAAACAACATGTTTCCCATCCAACCATGGGCACGGGACAGTTGTAATAAAAAATTGGGATCCATTAGTGTGTGGTCCTGCATTGGCCATGGAAAGAATACCTGGTTCTGAGTGAACCAACTGGAAGTTTTCGTCCCTGGAAAGAGGAAAGTTTATAATTGTGGAGTGAATTGGCCAAATGTAGATAATGAAGGAAGGATTAAGGAGGGTGGCAGTGATTTGGGGCGAAGAGCGACAAGATGTGCAAGGGCGTAATTGTGCAGGGTTGTAGTCTATGGACCCTGTAATTAATGTATGAGAAAGGGGTGATTGATGAACAGGTGGATAATATTGTGCACAGAGGGAATATGTTGAAGGGTAGTTTGGAGCCCGCTGCCCAAAGATGAAGGGGCAATTTGGTAAGGGAGAAATGATGGGTTTCTTTGCACTTGATAGTATAAAAGGGTGCATAGTTTTTCATTGGTATTGATCACTACCACCACCACTTTTTCGTTGTGGGAAAATGGTAGTGATCTGGGAGCCAGAATAGAAACAACAAAATATTCAACTATTTGGTAAGTCATTTTCCAATTAAAGTTACATAATACTAGACATTCTACCATCAGGGCCAAAGGTTTCGAGCCTAAGGAATATTTTTAGTTTTCTTTTTTTCAAATTTATGTGATAGGGATAAATATTCTAATATTTGAATTATTGCAGGTTTATTAAAAGGTCAGGTTTTAAAAAAATAATAAAGTTAAGGAACAAGATAGAAATTTGAGGATGAATTTACAGACAGGATGAGACAAGGTGAGAATAATAATGATACTACGACCTAGCAGAAACTGGAGAACATAATGCCTGCAGAAGTGGAAGTGTGCAGTATGACAACTGGGAAAAACGGAAAGGAAAGAGAAACATGGTGGTGGAATGAAACAGTTCAACAGGAATTAAGAGAGAAGAAGAGTACACTTAAGCAGTGGCAATGGACGCGGAGCATTGAAGATCAGCAGTTATATAGAGAAGTAGCAATGGCAAAGAGAGCAGCATGGCAGGATTGGAGTAGGGATCTAGATACAACGGATGGAAAACAAAAGATGTTTAGAATTGCCAAACAAGAGAAAAAGGACATCACCGGTAGAAACTACATCAGGGATGATGATGGAATAATTAAAGTTGATGAAGATGAGATGGCAGAGAGATGGAAGTCATATTTTGAACATCTTTTAAATGACGAGAATGAAATTGAGGAGGAGGCGGCAGTGGAGGGACCGATACAAGAAGTCACAATGAATGAAGTTAGTGAGGTGTTGAGAGGTATGAAAAGTGGCAAGGCGACAGAACCATCAGGAGTGAGCAGTGGTCTGCTGAAGTAGGCAGGTGAGGCAGGAAAAGGTTTTATTGGAGGTGTTCCATGACATTGTGCAGGAGGAACGCATCCCGGAGGAATGGCAATGCAGCTATACTATCCCACTATATAAAGGAAACGCCCTACAATACGGCAAACATCGGGGATTGCGTTTGTTAGAACACGGAATGAAGATCTGATGAAAGACTTCTATATCGGAGGCTGAAGGAGTTAACAAAGATTGCTGACAACCAGTTTGGTTTCATGGGGGAAAAGGTCATTTTTTTATTCTTTTTTTTTATAGAGCCCATCTGGCAACTCCCCACTTGGGCATAAGTCGCCGGAAACACGACGGCCTAGAACTAGGCTACTTTAAAATAAAAATATGAAACATAACAATGATAAAATTTGGAAAAACTTAACAATTCGGAAGCAATCTCCGGCAGCGGGGGGAGGTCCCCTCACCCCGATGGAGGAGCGTGCAACCTACAAAGAAAACAACAAACAAAAACCAAAACAAAAAAAAATAGAACCTTCTTAAATAAACGGGAGAAGCCCGGCCTCCCCCCAAAAGTCAACAATTCCACAAGTCAATGTGCACGAACTCGTCCCGAGTACAAGGGACAGGTGGTAGCGAGCCCGCCCATACATGGAACCGGGACAGGTAACGGGTGCGAAGATCACCCAGACTGGGACATTCGACAAGAATGTGCCGAACAGTCTGGGGGACGACGCAGTCGTCGCAATAGGGCGCTGGTGAGCGTTCCATTTTTTTATTCTTTTTTTTTATAGAGCCCATCTGGCAACTCCCCACTTGGGCATAAGTCGCCGAAAAACACGAAAGCCTAGAACTAGGCTACTTTAAAATAAAAATATGAAAACATAACGATGATAAATATTGGAAAAACTTAACAATCAGGAAGCAATATCCGGCAGCTGGGGGAGGTCCCCCTCACCCCGGTGTAGGAGAGTGCAACCTACAAACAAAACAATAACAAACAAAAAAGAACCTTAAATAAAGGGTAGAAGCCCGGCCTCCTCCCAAAAGTCAACAAGTCCACAAGTCAATGTGCACGAATCAGTCCCGAGTACAAGAGACAGGAGGTAGCGACCCCGCCCATTCCGGTACCGGGACAGGTATCGTGCGCGAAGATCACCCAGACTGGGACATTCGACAAGAATGTGCCGAATAGTCTGGGGGACGACGGAGTCGTCGCAATAGGGCGCAGGCGAGCGCTCCATCAAATAGCGATACGTCACACGAGTGTGTCCAATTCGGAGACGACAGAAAGCAACCTGAAGCCGTCGCGGCATTGGGGGATAGGTCCATGTGAACAGTCGCGGCGCAATGGCACGCAACTTTAGGTTCCCTTCGACCGTCTCCCATCTTCTTTGCCAAGCAGTCCGAAGAGCTGCCCGTATTTCTGCAATGTAGTCGGTGTGAGGAAGAGCGAAACGCTGGTCCGGTCGCAGAGTCCTCGCGGACTCTTTGGCGCGCTCATTCCCCGCAATTCCTACATGTCCAGGAACCCAGCAGAAGATAATCTGGACATCTGCCCGGCTCGCCAAAACCGTGGCGTCACGGATATCGCGAACCAGGGGATGCGGAGATTCCAATGCCCCGAGAGCACTCAGTGCGCTTTGTGAGTCGCTATAGATCACAATCTGGTCTCCTAACCGGGCACGTCGCGTAATCTCCCGTACCGAGTGGTGTATTGCCACCAGCTCGGCCGTGAAGACAGACGCAGCGCCTGGTAGAGCCCCGCTGACTTCAAACAGAGGGGATACGGCGTGGAAGCCGACCCCCTCTTGGGACTTGGAGCCATCCGTATACACTGGCACGGTTCCAGCATGACACGATGTGTGCTATAAAAAGGTCGAACGCAATACTCCCGGCGCAGTACAAGCTTTGGGAGCAGAGGCGTGGCGACAAATAGCCAAATGTGGTACCCTCCAGGGTGGCGTCGTGGGCAGAACCAGGGGCGCCACCGGCCCGAGAGCTATATCTACCTCTCGAAGGAGTTTCCTGGCCCTAAACCCAAAGGGGTTTAGGGTACAACTGGCGTCTCTCGGCGGCATAGGCACCATCGAGATCAGCTGCGGATGCAGTGAGAGCTGTTGGCGACTGAGGGAGGCGCCGGGCTCGCGCGTACAGGCGAGTGATGCACTGCACGATGCGCAGAGCGAGTGGCATCTCCACAGCATCGACCAACAGGCTCTCAATGTGGGAAGTGCCGAAGGCACCGGTCGCAAGGCGAAGGCCGGTGTGGTGAATCGAATCCACCTTCAGCAATAAACGCTCGGCTGCGGATGCATAAAACTCGCATCCGTAGTCGAGCTTCGAGCGAACAAAGGATCGATAAAAAAGTGGGGCAGTAGCCCTATCAGCGCCCCAAGCGCTGAACGTCACGGAACGGAGAATGTCCATGGCGCGGGTACAAGAGACCCTAAGGCTGCGAATATGAGCCTCCCAGGTGAGGCGTCGGTCGAATACAAGACCAAGGAAACGGTGCGACTCAACCACATCCAGGCGCACCCCATTAAGAAACAAATCTGGGTCGGGGTGAAGCCGTGGATTGCGGCAGAAGTGCACCATCTTAGTCTTGGCCAAAGAAAACCGAAACCTGTGCGCTTCGGCATAGCGATAGACGCGGTTCAATGCCTGTTGGAGTCGACGCTCCAGAGTTGGCATCTGAGCCGCGCCAAAAGAGATCGATAGGTCGTCCACGTAGAGCGTAGCGAGAACATCTTCCGAGCAGCACCGAGGTGATGCCGTTGATGCTCAGGGCAAAGAGTGTGACACTGAGGACACTTCTCTGCGGGACACCCTCTTCCTGCTCCTTTGGGCCGGAGAGGGCTCCCCCCACCCGTACGCGGAATCGACGATCTCGCAAAAATTCAGATATAAACATTGGGAGGCGTCCCCTCGCCCCCATCGTGTGGAGAGTCTCCATGATACCGTATCGCTATGCGGTATCATAGGCCTTCTCCAGATCGAAAAACACCGTGGCGTGGTGCTGTCTACGAAGGAAAGACTCGCAGACGGCATTTTTCAGTCGGAGCAGAGCAACCGACGTGGAGTGGAACTTGCGGAAGCCGCACTGTGCGGAAGACAGATGGCCTCCGCTGTCCAGGAAAAAGGCTAATCTAACATTTACCAATTTCTCCATCAACTTGCACACGCAAGAGGTTAGAGAGATTGGGCGGAAACTGGTCGGAGTAGAGTGATCTCTCCCCGGTTTGCGAAAGGCGAGCACAGTAGCGATTCGCCAGGAGTCTGGGAGACCTTCCACCCAGATCCTGTTCAACAAATCTAACAGAAAGGCCATGCCTCGCTCACCCAGGTGTCGAAGCATGGCGTACGGGACATCGCTCGGACCATGGGCGGTGTCTGCGCACGAAGCGAGAGCGGAGCGCAACTCACTCACAGTAAACTTGTCGTTGAAGGGTTTTCCGCCTCTGGAGGTAAAGTCCAGCCGGCGGCCTTCCGCGACATCACGACGTGCATTGAATGCTGGCGGAGCAGCATCACGGCTAGAGAATGCGGAAAAAGCGGTTGCTAAGGATTCCGCCACGGACGCGGGGTCCGAGATTGCGGTCCCATTCTCCTGGAGAACGGGAGGGGGGTCCTGCGAGAACTTGCCCCGAATCCCTTTGACTCGCTTCCACACCTCAGCTAAAGGGGTCTTCCCGTTAAGTGAAGACACGTATGCCTGCCAAGAAGAGCGGCGGGCGTGCTTCGAAATATACCGGAACCTAGCCCTAGCCCGACGAAATTCAGCGACAGTGAAATCGTTCGGGCGGCGCTTATAGCGCATGTAGGCATAACGCTTCTGTTTGAGGGCCGTGTCACACTCGGCCGACCACCATGGGAGTGGTCGGTGTGCAAAACGGCCAGACGTCCTAGGAATAGTAGTCAGGCCACGGCAATGAGGTTGCCGGAGAAGAACTCAACGGCCTCATCTACCGACCTAAACTCCTCGACCGAGATAGAGAATTCAGTCATTTCCTGAAATGCAGGCCACCGCGCCCGCGCCAAGCACCACCGAGGTGGTCTCTCAGGCGGCAGTTGCCCTGAAAATGATATTTGAATGGGAAAGTGATCACTACCATGGAGGTCATCGACCACCCCCCAATCAAAATCAGGCTTGTGCATCCGAAGAGCACAAAGATAGGTCAAGGCAAGAAAATGAAGCGGTTCTCGGACAGTGATGCGTAAACTCATCCACGTTTAGGACACCCATCTCAAGCTCTTTGATCAGATCGGCAAGGACTTGTCCCCTGGCATTTATGGAGTAGGTGATCTCTCAGGCGGCAGTTGCCCTGAAAATGATATTTGAATGGGAAAGTGATCACTACCATGGAGGTCATCGACCACCCCCCAATCAAAATCAGGCTGTGCATCCGAAGAGCACAAAGATAGGTCAAGGCAAGAAAATGAAGAGGTTCTCGGACAGTGATGCGTAAACTCATCCACATTTAGCACACCCATCCTGCACAATATTAAAACCAAGGAAGTACTTTACTTTTCCTAAATCCTTCATTTTGTATTTAGCAGATAAGGAAGACTTAATTTCATTAATGACATCAATTGATTTGCAAGAAATAATAAAATCATCCACATAAACAGCAATAATACATTGGGAACTGTCTTCATTAATACGAGTATAAATGCATGAATCACTAGTAGTTTGAACAAAGTTAAACTCTTAAATAATTATTTAATGACATGTTCCAATATTTTGGAGCTTGTTTGAGACCATACAAAGATTTATTAAGTTTGTGGCACAAACATAATTTTCTTTTCCAGCTACAAGAAATGGTTCTGGTTGAGTTAAAAATAATTCTTCTTTTAGTTCTCCATTAAGAAAGGAAGAAGATACATCCATTTGATGTACTTCTAAACTATGATGAGCAGCTAATGACAGTACTGTACATACAGACTCGAACCGTACAACTGGACTAAAGGTTTTGTCATAGTCAAAACCAAGTTTTTGTGAAAACCCTTGTGCTACTAACCTAACTTTATATGAACATACTGAGGTGTAAGAACCTAATTTTATTTTTAAAATCCATTTTGATTTGATAGGTGTTTTACCATTACTAGATTTAGCATCGTTTCCCTCAATTGACTCCATTTCATTTTCCATGGCATTTTACAATATTTAGCTTCAGGACCACTAAGAGCTCCTTGAAGGAGTTGCTGAGAGTAACCCATTCACTCAGACGGTCAGGAGCTCTCCTTTTCTTGGTTGATCATCGGAGGTTGGTCACTTCAGTGTGAGGTGTATCTTGTTCCTATTTGAAGACAGTCGGAGGTATGGAATATTCCACAAAATTATAATTAGGCATGTCAGTAGTTGAAGACTCCTTCTAAGATGAGATACATTGACTTTCATTGAAAATAACATTATGACTGTAAATTATTTTCTTATTTTCTAAATTGTAGAGCCGGTTACCTTTAGTTACAGTACCATACCCGAGGAATACACAGCATTTTGATTTGGAGTCTAATTTTTCCCTCTCACTATCAGGTACATGAACATATGAAATAGAACTAAAAGTTCTGAAATGATTCACATTAGGTTTTCACCCTTTTAATGCCTCATATAGAGTTTGATTAATGAGAGCAGATGTAGGACTTCTGTTGCAGACATTGTCCTAACAGCTTCTATTAAAGTTGTATTCATGCATTCTGCAACCAGGGTTGGCAAATAAAAAAAAACAGACTTAAAAAACCTGGGTTTTATTGGGCCTTTTCAAATGAAATTAAAAAAGTTTTTTTTCAAAATTACACTTTTTTTCAAGAAATGAATGCTACTTATTATTTTATTCAAAATGCATATTTATGTTTAGAATTTAAACAAATATGTATCAAATTAAGGTTATTTCTCTGATACTGACTCATAATAATAATTCATCTCTCCTTCTACAGGTTATAGCTATCATGGGTACCCATAATTCTCAATCAGTGATCTGTTCTTACTATAATATAATTATTAAACTAATTAATTATTAATATTATATAAAAATAGATATAGCTATTCTTTAGCTGTTGTTCTTTAGGTGGAATAGAGGTAGTCTTTTGCGATCACATTTGAGTGTGAGGGTCATCAGACTTACGCAGATGGTCTTTTAAGAGCTTTTCTGTTTGTTCTGCTTTCTTCAAAATCGGAGATGCATCCATTTTATTTGCAGACTGTACTTTTGGAGGAGATCCCCTAGTTTTCACAAGAGGAGTAGGTCCTGTTTTACGCTCCACATCCATGATAGCATCAGAGTGCTGATGCCATCTCTGTGGCATGGATGTTAAAGGAGTATGTGCAGTGGTTGACATTGTAGGAAGATTAGATGTGGTTCTTGCTGAGGCAACTGTAATGTTAATTGCAACATTGCTCTCTTGGGCAGGAGCAGAGTATAAAGGCTCATAGATAGGGTGTTTGTCTAAGATTCTTTGGAGAGCTACAAAATGAGGAATTCGCTCTCTCATCTGTAGATCCAAGACATCTTTCTCACATTTGAATTTTGGACATTGTCTATCATTGCTGTAGTGAGGTCCCTTACAATGGAAGCAAGACACCTTACTTGCGCATGCATCCTTGCAATAACCACCACTACATCAGGCACATGTGTCGACCTCTCTATGGCAATGTTTTGCTACATGGCTAAAGCGCTGACATCTTTAACACTGCTGCGGGCGGTAGTGGTACTGGTCCACCTCAACCAATACTCAGTGAGTGACACGAAGCACTGGCGGAAAGGAGTGGAGGTTAAAAGTGAGGATATGTGTCAGTTGGTACTAATTGTCCATTTTGTCTCAGTTGTACTCTACGGACATCTGTGACACCTTAGTCCTTCAGATGTTCATGTATTTCCTTCTCTGATGACTGCCGCAGTGTAGGGGTGTGAATTACACCTTTAACAGTGTTATATTGGGTGTGTGCAGTAACAGTGATTTGCTTTCCCGCTAGAGACTTTAGTGATCTGATCTTGGTGGCCTGCACACTAGTTTGCGACTCCACCAGTAGAGAACCTTTTGTAGACTTGACAATTTTTAATGTCTGGCCAACTTTAGACTGGATGTCTTAATCCAGTTTAATGTTATTTACATCTGTAGCTAACTCTAATCCAGGAAACTGGATGAGGAAGTATTTCTGAAAGTAGGGAGTTGGAGCTGTGACTGCACAACTAAAATCAAAAGTAGCTTGCAGTTGATGCTGCCCCTGTTGTCCCTTGCTAGGCCTCACTACTGGAATCCAAGGATTCTTAGCTGTGGCCAACTTGGACTATGAGTGGTATGTGGTATGTAAGGTTCCAGTGTTACAACATTTGAGTCTCTTAGTCTCTTGGGTAGTAGTGGGTGGAGCCACTGCTTCAGCATTAGATTGTCGTTTGGGAACCTCCCTAAAGCCTTCATTGTCATTTTCATTTATAGTTTCAGCATCGTTGTCTCTATTGTTCTTGTCTGTGGAAACCATGGTAGTGCATTCAGTTTCAGCGCTTAATTCAGTAGGTTCTGCTGAGATATTCTGCATACAAGTGTGTAGTGTGAATTTTTTAGGTTTGTCAGCAGCAAGACCAGATGAGCGAGGAGCAACCACCTCATCTGGCTTGTCTGCTGTAGCTCCACTATTAGTAATAGCAGGAGCTGAAGGAGCATCCAAATCAAAATCCTTAAGATGGTCCAGGTTAGTCAGAGACTCAGTCCCTGACCCAGAAAGGTCAGATTTTTTAAAGATTTTCATTGGTGGGCATGGGGACCCTGTTGTGAATGCGGGATGGAAATGCTAATCACCCCTGCAGTAGCCTGCTCTGCAAGGGGTGAATAAGAGGCCGGCTAAGCTGGCTGCCACCATTCGAGGCCACACCTCCCAGCCAGTGGCCAGGCAGCCTATCAACATGGTGGCTCAACCTTGGGCTCAGCATAAAATTAATGGGCTAGAGAAATGAAGAAAAGGGATGCGAGGAAGATGAAAGTGGGGGGAAGAAGCAGGTTGTTAAAACTCGTGGCCCAAACCGTTCTCCCTCAGCCCCGATCCAGGATGGTTGAGTGAAAGAAAGCTGGTCAGCATCTACCCCATGAAATTAGAGGCCAGCCAGAGAAAGTTGTGCAAGAGATTGTAGGGAAGTGAGGACTAGGGTGTCAGAAAGAAGGATGAGGCTAAGCTGGGGCTGGACAGGGTGCTGAGTCCCATCAGCACGGCAGCCAGGAAGGCAAATCACTGCGCCCCTTACAGGGTTCTGATGCTTGTAGCATTTGTTTGTTTTTTTTTTTAATCTGGGTTTTATTGGGCTTTTTCAAAATGTTGGGGTTTTTGCCAACCCTGTCCGAAACACCATTTTGTTTGGTTATTTGTGGAATAGCTTCTCATGTTTGATGCTTCCCTTCTTAAGGTAGTTTTCAAATTCTGTGGAAGTATATTCGCCACCATTATCAGTTCTGAAGATTTGGATTTTTGAGTTATGTTGATTTTCAACAAATGTTTTCCACTCAACAATTTTTTTTTAATACCTCACTTTTATTATTAAGGATATATACCCACGTATATCTAGATGCTTCATCTATTAAGGTCAAAAAATAGTTTCCATCACCTTGAGAACTAGGATTAATTCTACTGCATACATCGCTATATATGAGATCTAACGATTTTACATCGTCTCTTCTCAACAGTTTGAAATGGAGTTTTGTCATTTTTTCCTAAACACCCTTTTCACAAAAGAATGATTTACTAGTTATTCTAAAATCAATGCCTCTAACAAGGTCACTAGTCACTAGCTTCCTAATATTGTTTATACCTAGATGACAAAATCTTCCATGCCATAATACTTCAATAGAACATAAGCATTGGCTGCAAAGTCTTGAAAACAATTCAATAAAAATAACATTCCTAATTTGTAACCTTTAACTATTAGTTTCTTATTTTTATCAAGAATATCACATTCATTTTCAGAAAAATTAATGATTTTACCATCATTTGAAACTTGAGTAACCGATAGTAAATTATGAGATAACTCAGGAACAAAAAGTACATTTTTCAATAAACATTTTTTCACACTATTAGGCAAATTTAATTTTAACGGAACATCACTACTACCATCACCTACTTCCACAGGTCTTGTTAACTCTCTAAAATTAATAAAACTTGACTTTTGTTTACACAAATGCTGAGTAGCACCAGAGTTAATAATCCAAGTCACTGTAAGAATTATTAGATGAAAGAGCACTTGCTCAAAGCATTAGGTTTTCTTCATCACTCGAATGATTATTGTTGACAGCAGAGTTAGCCTTACTTTTCTCATTTAATTATTTACATTTCTTCTTCTAAACAAAACAATCCTTTTTAATATGACCAATATTATTATCACATTCAAAACACCACTTCTTTTTTAGGTATATATATATATTTTTTTTACTAAAAAGCACTTTAGGTTCACTTTCACTTCATTAGGTTGTGAGTATTTTGCTTGCTTTCTTGATGAAGCAGGCGCTCAGTGACTGCTTCCCAGGATGGCAAATTTTCTATCGCTTCAAATACTGTAACTAATGTTGAATAATTCTCAGGGAGCGAAGCTACTAAGTTGATGACCTGGTCTTCTTCCTTCATAGGATCTCCAATTATTGCGAGTTCTCCAAAAATTGCAATAAAAGTTTTCGAATGAGCTTGCAGAGATTCACTAGGCTGTAATTTCATGCTGCAGAGACTCTTTTTCAGACACACCTCTGCAGGATCTGAAGGGTCACTGATTAAATATAATAATTTGGAATCAATAGCAAACATAATTGTAGCTAGTGCTTTGTCATGATGCTGGCTGTATATACATACTGCCAATACATTGTCGCTGATTCAGTGCCTTCCACTCTTCAAAATAAATCATCCATGATTAGGGGCATTTTGAATTGTACCTTCTATGTTGGGTAATTTTTATTGGTCAAAAGTGTTAAATTAATCTTGCCAATTTCCATTTCTGCGCCGCTGACTTTAAACACAAAAATAGTTGCAACCCTTCACTGGACCATTAGGTGAACACAGATCTCAAGGCTAAGCAGCACGTAGCTTAGCAAAGATGGCCTTGCCCTAACTGGAACAGTGTTTAACTTTAAGATGCTCAAAATAACTTGAATGGGCTGGGCCTATAACCTAGTTTGCGGACCATGGCCGGGGAATTTGCCTGATTTGAACCCAATAGAGAATTTGTGGGTAATATCAAAGTGTAGGTTGATAAACAGAAGCTAACCACTTATGAGCAGGTGCTTATTGACCAAAAATGGAGCAATATCAGTCAAGATATCCTAATAAATTTGTTCTCCAAAATAACAAAATGAATTCAAGCAAAGAACAATGGAGATCATTGTAAATATTGACTGTATTTGATAATAAAATGAGTTTGGGTTCTAAATTATTGGATATTTCACTTTAAAATTATGAAACAAACTAAAATAAAATGCAACATTTGCTTAGGTCTTATTAATTCTATTCTAGAGGGAAAAAAATACAGTATTCTCAAAACTTTGGCCATGAATATAATTGGTATTGAAATATATTTTGAAAAAAAAAAATACTCACTTAAATTTCAGTCCATAAATTGATTTTCCTCCCGTTCCATTACCATGAGTAAAATCGCCCCCTTGAATCATGAAATTGGGGATAATTCTATGGAACGATGAGCCCTTATAACCATAACCATGTTCACCAGTACACAACTCAAGAAAATTCTTGGCAGTTTTTGGAACTATATCTGATCGAAGCTGAAATATAAATAAAATTTTTACTATGCATGATTTAGTATCCCTAATTAAAAAAACAAACATGAATAACTTATAAAATGCAAAAGTAATAGCTATTAGAAAGTGAAAACACAAGGACGGATGAACACCAAAACTTTCCACAAAAAAAACACCCCAAAAGCACAACTTGTATGAAACCTTAGAATATACAAGAATACTCTTGGAGGCAACAAACCATTTGTTTGTGCTTCTCCCTAAGGCCAAGGTACACAAGATCTTAATAAGCTATTAAGAGACAAGCATGGATGCTGCCTTAGGAATGAACCACCTATAAAAGTTAAACAAACCTACATATGACTTTAGCTGACACACATTAATAGGAATAGGGTTATCTGCCATAGCTTTAACTTTATCAGAAGTGTGGTGAAAACTCTGAACATCAATAAAATAACCCAGATAAGACATGAATAAAATAACCCAGATAAGACATCAATAGAATAACCCAGATAAGACATCAATAAAATAACCCAGATAAGACAAGAGAGAAACCAATAGCTCATTTCTTCAAACTAAGCTTCAATCCAGCAGTCTCTAGTATCTTTAGTATGGATGTAAGTCGCTGCTCATGCTCAAATTAAGATGAACCACATATGAGCACATTACCCAACTAGCAAACAACATCTGGAAGATCCCTTAATAAATCTTATATCTCTCATTAAAAAAATCCAGGTGTTGTTACTGTTGTAATGCCTTGTAAGACATAATTAGGCATATGCCTGAGACATATCTAGCTTGATAAATAACTTACCAGGTGAGAGACTGCTAAACGGATCCTCAATCTTGGGAATGGGGTAAGTATCCATCCAGCCCAGCAGCGATATTTACTGGGGTTTTGTGTTTAACTGGCAACTGTTTTCAATGGTATAAGTCACCATAATTTAGAATTTCAGCCTAGGGTTAAGCTACTTTAAAATTAACAAAACCAAACTAAGAGAAAAACAGACAAGACGCATGCTCTGACATAGGGGAGGCTCCCCACTGCACAGAAACTTGCAAGAGACACTGCAGTCAAATTAAATGGAGGAGGTCAACCTCCTACAAAAGGTCAGATAGTTCACAAGACTGTGTACACAAATCTGTCTCAAGTACAAAAAATGAGTATGTAAATAATAAAAAAATGACAAGAGCTAAAAAAAAAACAAGAAAACAAAACCAACAAATCAAATAAAGTGCCTCCTGCAAAAGGTGGTATAGTCCACAAGTATGTGTGCACAAACACATCCCTGGTACAAGGGACAAGCGGTAGCGGCCCCACTCATCCCAGTACCGAGACAAGTAACGTGCATGAAGATCACCCAGACTGGAACATTCAACAAGAATGAACTGAACAGTCTGGGGTACAACACAGACCTCGCAATATGGAGAAGGTGAGCGCCCCATCAAATATCGGTGCATTCCACGAGTATCCAATTCGTGGAAACGACAGGAAAGCAACCTGAAACCACCGCAGCATTGGAGGGTAGGTCCATGGGAGCAGTTGCGACACTATGGCACATAACTTTAAGTTCCCCTCGACCGTCTACCATCTTCTTTGCCAAGCAGTCTAGGGAGTAGCCTGTATTTCTGCCATGTAATCAGTGTGAGGAAAATTGAAACGCTGGTCTGGTCGCCCAGTCCTCACAGTCTTTGGCACCCTCATTGGTGTGCTAATTACCCGCAATTCCTACATATCCAGGAACCAAGAAGATAATTTCCAAATGCGACCGGGTCGGCAAAACCATGGAGTCACAGATATTGCGAACCAGGGGATGAGGAGATTCCAATGCCGATAGAGCACTTTGTGAGTTGCTATAAATCACAATCCGGTCTCTAAACCTGGCATGTCGCATTCTCCCCCATATGGAGCGGTGTAGTGCAACCAGCTTGGCTGTGAAGACAAATGCAGTGCCTGCCTGGCAGAGCCCTGCTGACTTCAAACAGAGGGGACATAATGTGAAAACTGATCCTCTCTTGAGACTTAAGAGCCATCCATATATACTGGCACAGTTCCAGCATGACACAATGTGATCCAAAAAGGCTGAATGCAATACTTTGGGCGCTGTAGAAGCTTTGGGAGCAGAGGCGTGGTGACAAATGGTCAAAGGTGGTATCCTCCAGGGTGGCTTTCTGGGCAGAACCAGGGGCACCACCTGCCTGAGAGCTATACTGAGCTCTCGAAGGAGTTGCCTAGTCCTAGAAGCAAAGGGCTTAGGGTATGACTAATGTCTCTCAGCGGCATAGGCACCATCAAGATCAGCTGCTGATACAGTGAGAGCTACAAGCAAATAATGCACTGTGCACAGCTAAGAGCAAGTGACATCTCCCCAGCATCGACAAGTAGGCTCTCAATGGGGGATGTGTGGAAGGCACTGGTTACCAGGCGAAGGCCAGTGTGGCAGATTGAGTCCACCTTCTGCAATATACACTCTGCTGCGGATGCATAAAACTCACCTCCGTAGAGCTTTGAATGAACAAACAATCGCTGAAAAAAGTAAGGCAGAGGCCAATCAGCGCCACAGCAGGCGCTGAATTTTTTTTTTTTTTTTTTAAGAGCTCATCTGGCGACTGCCTACTTGGGCATTAGTCGCCGCATTAATACTGGCCTAGTTCTAGGCTACTTTAAAAAAAAAATTAAAGAGAAAAAAAACAACACCCCAAAAAGGGGGAAAGGAAGCAAGCTGGTGCGTCGGGGAGAGGTCCCCCGGCGCAGGAGCGTGCAACTAAAGGAAAAAAAACAAATGCAAAAAACAAAACTAAACAAAAAAAACAAACCTTGCTTAAATAATAGGGAGAAGGCCGGCCTCCCCCAAGAGGTCAACAAGTCCACAAGTCAATGTGCACGAATCTGTCCCGAGTACAAGGGACAGGCGGTAGCGACTCCGCCCATTACGGTACCGGGATAGGTAATGTGCGCGAAGATAACCCAGACTGGGACATTCGGCGAGAATGTCTCGAACAGTCTGGGGGACGATGCAGTCGTTGCAATAGGACACAGGCAAGCAACCTGAAGCAACCTGAAGCCGCCGCGGCATTGGGGGATAGGTCCATGGGAACAGTCGTGGCGCAATGGCACGCAACTTTAAGTTTCTTTCGACTGTCTCCCATCTTCTTTGTCAAGCAGTCCGAAGAGCTGCCCGCATTCCTGCCATGTAGTCGGTGTGAGGAAGAGTGAAACGCTGGTCCAGTCGCAGAGTCCTCGCGGACTCTTTGGCGCGCTCATTCCCCGCAATTCCTACATGTCCAGGAACCCAGCAGAAGATAATCTTGACATCTGCCCGGCTCACCAAAATCGTGGCATCACGGATATCGCGAACCAGGGGATGCGGAGATTCCAATGCCCCGAGAGCACTCAGGGCACTTTGTGAGTCGCTATAGATCACAATCCGGTCTCCGAACCGGGCACGTCACGTAATCTCCCATACTGAGTGGTGTATTGCCACCAGCTCAGCCGTGAAGACAGACGCAGCGCCTGGTAGAGCCCCGCTGACTTCAAACAGAGGGGATACGGCGTGGAAGCCGACCCCCTCTTGGGACTTGGAGCCATCCATATACACTGGCACGGTTCCAGCGTGATCAGGAAATTATGAATTATAGCTTAAGGATGTCAGCAAGGTAATTACTGAATTTAATAAATATTTTTGAGATTTACCTGTATTTTATCAGGGTGTCCCATGAAATTACAATTTCAAATTCCCTGACCAACATGAAATTCTGGTAAAGAATCAAAATCTTGTTAAAATTATAAAAGAAAGCCCACCAGGACACACCTCATACCGACCTGGTACAAAAGAAATATCCTAATAATATATAATAATAATAAAGAAATAAGAAACCAAATTCAATTTTTTAGCAATAACAAATTTTATGAAGGTACAAAGTTCCTGCTCTGCTTGCTTGCTTTTGTTTTATATTTAATATATATATATATATATATATATATATATATATATATATATATATATATATATATATATATATATATATATATTAAGCTATACAATATGCAAGTTATATACAGAAAATCATAATTCACAAAAAAAAAAAAAATTTCCAGGTTAGAATTTAGTCATCTAGGATTTGAACTTCTTTTTCTTCTATTATTTTCCTTTTTTTTCTTCAAATTATCTTATTTCTTTCATTGCTTTTCTTTTATTCACAGCTTCATTTTTTTGTTCCTTGAAGTAATCCTTATAATATCCAAAAGCATTACGACAGCTTAATAACAACCGTTTGTCTATTTCAAAACAAGACGGGTCCCAATCTATCTCTCTGATTTCATAACATATAGTTCTTCTTGCAACTAATGACTGATCATGAAAATTACTGTCCATGCAGTATTTATTTATTGAAAATCCTCTCTTAACTGAGGCTTTGCCATGAAACATTATAAGTATCATATTAACAAAATCTTGATAATCATTTGTAATGTTAACTGACTTAAAAATTGTTGAGAAAAATGAATCTAATCAATCTTTTTCAAAGTCATAAATAATTACGACATTTCTTTAACAAACGGATTCTCAATCAATCTAGAATGAGATTCTTTTATGGAATCTCCTTCTATTACTGTTAGGTGATTTACCTTAATAAGGTTTTCTAATAAATAATCAAGTCTTTGACAGCTTACTTTAGATATCATAACCTTTCGAGAAATGGAGCCGAAACCTTTAACTATACTAAACTGCAAGGGGGATCGTTCTATTATTTTTAAGATGGTATTCTGAAAGAAAATCAAGCAATCATTATTTCTTCATCAGTTGGTCATCTTGGTGAGTTTCTAATAACCATTTTTGTAGTAAATGACATTTATATTGTCATTGAAATATAAAAGATTATCACCTTTGTAAAGATCAGCTTTTAGTAAAGCACTACAAGAACTACTATTTTTCCTCATATACTTTGTGTTTCAGAATTCTTTTGCCAATATATTTTAGTAAACAAAAAAGTTCCTCATAAAGGAATGGTGTCAATTGGAAATCTTTCTGAAATTTTGTCAAAAATCCTTCAAATTCATTTGCAATAATAGAAAAGAAAACGAGTTTTGCCCCTAGCGTATTTAAAAGTACCTGTCACACACCCTGTTTTACAAAAATTACAGTGGTAAGTCAAATCCCTGACTTTACCAGATGATATATTCTATATTATTGCATAACTCTTTCTGATTAGTAGAATGCAAGTAAAGCTTAAAAAAAAAATATATAAATGGGACTGAAATTAGGGAGGGGGGGGGGGCTTCAGCCACCCTTAGACTCCTCCCCTGGATTAGTGCCTGTGTCCAGGAACCCAGCAAAAGATAATCTCAACATCCACCCAGCTTACAGTAACTGTTGGTTGCATCATAGATACAGCAAATCAGGGAAGTGTGGAAATTTCAATGCCCTGAGAGCACTCAGGACACTTTATGAGTCACAAAACATCACAATCCAGTCTCCTAACCAGGCACAATATGTTATCTCCCATACCAAGTGATGTATTACAAACAGCTCAGCTATGGAAACAGACACAGTGACTTTGAACAGAGGGGATACAGCATCAATGCCAATCCCCTCCTGGGACTTGGATCCATCTATATACAATGGGACCGATCCAGTGTGACATGAAATGTGCCCACAAAAGGTAAAACACAATACTCCCGGCGCTGTAGAAGCAAGAGGTGAGGAGAGACAGTGAAAGGTGGTACACTCCAGGGTGGTGCCCTGGGCAGAACCAGAGGAGCCACCAGCCCAAGCTCTACACCAAGCTCTCGAAGGAGTTTCATAGCCCTAACCCCAAAAGGCATAGTGTATGACAGCTATTTCTTGGTGGCATATTTACTGTAAGCCAATAGTCCTCACAAACTATCACTAATCCATTTTCCTGCAATATGGGTAGTACTGCCTAGGCAAAATGCAGTATAGAAGAAATTATACCTAGCTCCTTCAAACCTTAGGTCCTACCACAGTAAAAAAAAGCTGATACCTTCTCCCCAGGATCGAGTTAGCTAGAAAAAAAAAGAGTTCAACTCTACTAATATAGATCTCAAAATCTTCGATTCCAGCATCAAAACTATCAGATATTTAAGTGCAAAAATAACCTACAAACCATACACAAAGCCTCAATCCCCATTGCCAATCATAGAAGATATCAATTATAGTTAGATTGTGAATAACAATAATTCACAGCACTTGCCATACATGATGTGATGTGTTAGATAGATGTGGATGTGTCATAATAAAAGTGTTAGGAATTAGTAAATAGAGTTTGATATATACACTTAGGTTATGATAAGAACAGGTAGGGTACAGTTGTTGCGCCAATAGATTTGTCTTAAGTACGAGTAGGTTGTTATATATCTTCTTGGAGAGGGTGATGGGCGTAGAGTGACTAGATATTTCTACAGGACCTTGAGAGGCCAATAGTTTTGAAGTATCAATAACAAGACTATAGTCAATGCAATAATAGATCACGTCACTACAGTAAACATACTTGCAATCCTATTATTTTAATTTATCCCTTTCACTATTGAACCACATTGTTGTTCTTCAATAAATATCTATTCTTATTAGTGTAGTTTGGCTAGTTAATTCGCCTAATAGCCTCAATGAATTGGGTTGACCACATGGCTTCTCACATAGATCCAGCATTTTATTTATCTGAAAATTGTGTCGTAGGTAATAAGAGTAGGAATTTGTGCACTTCTTTTGACTGATGTGGGAAAGCTTGGACATGGGACCACCCAATCAGGTTAGCACCTCTCTGGCTGTACACCTGAGGGGGAGGAAGAAAGAGCAGTTTTGCCAGGACACCTCTTTAAAGACCTCTATCTTCCACAAAAGACTGTACATCATAGCAAACATAGGTATCATCCATCACAATAATATATGATTGAAGATTAAAAATATCCTACATAAGAAATATATTGTAATCTCAAAGTGATGAAATCCACTTTATTATATCGATTAAGCATTATTATAAAATGGAACTAAAACTTAAAAAACATGCGAATCCTTATATTCATTTTAATTAATATAATGAAGTACAAAACAAAATATAAGATACTTGAGAAAAGTATATGCAGATAACTAACAATGTGTGTTGTTGGTTGCATATTTATGCTTTTTTCATTTGCAATTTCCCCCCCAAAAATGAAAAGTAGAAATTAAACTAGGCCATTATTATTCTAATATCCAGTTTCCATCCCAAAATGAATTTACATTTATTTTAAATTAACTGTAAATTCATCATGGGGAAATGACACCTACTAAAGGTCACAGGACCTCAAATGTGTGCTAATTATCCTGTTGGATTCATAACATAACTTACTTCCATTGTAATCCTACCAAGAGACTTTCCTTCACTCTCAATATCAAAGAATACTTGAGGGAGGCTTTGCGATTTTGCGCTAACTGCAAAAGTGGCTAAGCTTCCTGATGTTAAAACTCCACCTGTCGCTAACAACTTGAAAAAGGATGATCGTAGCATTTTAAACCTCTTAATAAGAAATAAGAAGTTACCTGAAAAATATGAATGGAGTATTATGTCATCTGTATAATATGTATATGGGTACATATATGTACGCACAAACTACAAATCTAAATCATAGTCAGCAAAAGGAGAGACTGAGACGAGTAAGAGGCAAAGGTAGTCATAGTTAATCATTAATCCATTAAAGATCTAATGGAAGTTAATGCTAAAGCATTAATGTTAATTATTTTATTATTATAAGAAAATCCAAACTTTTTGTTCTAAAACCACCTCATAACAATAAAATATAAAAATTGCCCAAATTATAAAAGACGAAACAAACAAAAACAACAAACCAATTTAGCCTGTGGCTACCTCTGGTACAAGATAGACTTTCCAAGCTCAAACTTAGAACTTATAGATAGATCTGTAGTGGAAAGTTATGCACACTAATGATAAAGTAAGGTATTTATTAAATACCTCCAAGATAATTATTTTAAGAATGTATATCATAATTAAAAAAAGACATGTACAATAGTGTGCAAATTAAATAGACATGGGAAAATTCTGTGAATAATTCAGATTTTACCTTAGTTTGGGGCTAAACTATTAGTTTTTATAATTTTCTTTTCAGAAAAGTAATAGTCAATTTCACAAACAATAAACTAGTAATAGTCTCTTTTGGCAACTATCCAATTCAATCTTCACAACTGAGAACAGCTGGTCAGTAGTTGTCCTATAAGCTGTTTGCGCAAGTTTGTATCAATTAGCACTGAAATTCACAATTGATGTTACACCTAGAAAGTGTACAATTATTGCTATTAGAGAACAGGGTGGTTTGAGTATGACAGAAAACCTTTATATCAAATTATTGACTGCTGCTAAGAAGAAAAAAAAAGGCCAATCCAGGCATGTGATCATGAAGAATAGACAAGTTATATTTTCTGATGAAGCAAATTTTGAAGTGCACATAAGTAGCAGGAAGACATCAAAATGCAAATCCCTTCAGACAAGACACATTCAACAAGCACCAAACTATGCCTCTAAGAAGATGTTTTGGGGTAGTATTAGTGCAAAAGACCCTGGATGGCCTGGAGACTTATTTGCTTCAAATGTTGCATAGACTTTCCTGATCGACAAGTGATTTTCCACTAGGATCTTCCACCACAACATACTTAAAAAAAATAATATGCCTATTCTTTGAAGAAAGTGAATTAACTCTCTTAGATTGGCCTGGAAATTCTCTGGACATTGACCCCAATTAAAAATCTATTGGAAATAATCAAATGCAGGATAGAATATAGAGACTGTTCAACTATACAGGGGCTAATTATGCTATTATTAGGACCTTTGTAACACAACAATGAACTGTCCAAAATGTTTTTCAACATGGTTGTTTCTATGCTAAATTGTGTAGAAATCCTTATAAAGGAGGGTCGTATTTCCTATTAAATGTACTATCTGACCTATCATTGCAGGATATTTTTAGAATAAACATTAGTTTAATGAAAAAAAATTATTTATTACTGTCCAAATTAAGTTGCACATTAGTGTAACTATTATTACTTACAGACTAGCCCAATGGACAATGGAAACACCACTTCCAATTTGAGAAATTAAACTCATTTAGGTGTAGAATTAGTTGCCAGGTAAAGTTCTGATTTGAGACAACTTTGAAACTGACAATTTACAGCAAAATGGCCAGTGATTTAAAGCCCACACAAATCAGTAGAACTGACAGTGAAATAAAAGGTCATAGTTTAAAGGTTTTAAGAATACTGTTTAACAGGCAATTTTAATCTATATTAAAAAAAGGCGCAAATTTATTTTTACCCCACCCCCCAACCCGGCTCGTATCATGGTCAACCAAGATGCTAGTGCAGTGATCTGGACATGGCAATATCTTACAATCACCCAACAAAGGCAAAAAATATATATAGTTAACTAAATAACCAATAAAAAATACTTTCAATCTAATAGCTATCCAGCCTGCAGAAGTTTATAAGTGGAATCCTTAATATAGTTTAGAAAAAAGAATCAGTACAAAAGTAGTCCTATCAGCACCCAAAGTTCTAAATGTGAGAATGAAGAATGTCTATTGGTGCAGATCTATTAAACTCTAAGACTGTGCATCTTCCAGGTGAGGCACAAGGAAACAATGGGACTTTACCACTTCCAAGCAAACTCCATTTAGGAACAAGTCGAGGTAGGGATGAAGACATGGATGGGAGCAGAAGGACACTACTATAGTCTTGGCCAAGAAAACAAATGTGCCCACTTCAGCATAGCAAGATTTTTTTTTTGTTCAGCGCCTATCTAGCAACTGCCAACTAAGGCAGAAGTGGCTGTAATCACCTTAGAGCTTAATACTAGGGTAGATTTTTAAAAAAAATGTGCACAAGACCAAAAATCCAAACATAAAAAACAATAAGGAAGCATGCACTGGCATCAAGGGGAGGGAGCCTCCCCCCAATGCAGGATCACACGACCAACACCAAAGAGAGTAAAATAAAATGGACGAGGCCAGTCTCCTCTAAAAAGTCATAGTCCACAAGTCTGTGTGCATATTTCCATCCCAGGTAAGAGCGACAGCGACCCTGCTCATCCCAGTGCTAGGACAGGTAATGTGCGCAAAGATCAAACCAGAATGGGAAATTCATCATGAATCTGCCAAAGAATGCAGTGGAGCGCTCAATCAAATGGCAGCGAATCATGCAAGGCCTAATTCAAAGACAACAAAGTGACCGGAAGCCACCACATCATCCACTATCCGGACACACTTGGCCACACGCAATTTGGACTCATCATGTGCGGCCTTGGAGCAACTTACACAGACTTGGGGTAACCCCAACTTTGCATATAAACAGGAGCGAGTAGTATGGCCAAAGCGGTGAAAGTAATAGTACCTCCTCAGCAGTGGCACAAATGATTTAACGCGGTAGTGATACCAACCGGCAGAGTCAAACATGATGAAGAGTGTAGGGGTGGGTCTCGAGGCCTCTCCCTGTTTTCTCATCACAGGTTTCATCTTGACCGCCCCATGGTTGGCCAGCTCTAAGGTGATGTCATCTATGGAGTAGTCCACGAGTTCCCTTGCATAAAATACTGCTTCCACAAAGTTCATGGTAGAGTGCAGCATTACACTCACAGGCGTGGCATCAAGTGTCCAAAGGGCACTAATCATGGATGCCTCAGAATGATTTGATGCATTCAGCAAAAGGCTCCCATCCGAAAAACAGGTCACATTCAGCTCTCTACCAATCACACTAGCTAGAGCTCTCCTCTGATGGATCATGTTGCCCCTAGCTAACATGCCATTGGTGGAGTGAATAAGAGGAAACTCTTGAAGCCAGTGGGCTAAAAAATGCCAGGTAGCTGGATGTGCTGATCTTGGTTTGGTCATTTTTTCTTCTACGAGACATAAAAGGTCTTGGCTTTCACAGGGGCACCAGCCAGAGGAGGAGATCCCTCTTCTCATTGTACAGTCTTGGAGACCTAAGCTGCCTGAGAATGACCTTGCACAGGGGCAGACTCAAGTTCATCCCCATGGAAGGTACTACCATCTGGGGTTGGGTTGTCTCAGGGACCATGTCCATCTCAGGGGTGGGGGGGCTTCTGTGCGGGCATCCCCCCAAGGACATCACAGGGCCCTTTTAGTCAAACTCTTTTGTTGAGGAAGAGAGGGGAGCATGTACAGTGACCCCCTCTAAGCTCAAAATTTGAGCCCACAGGTCTTTGGAGGAAAGGCCGACGGACCCAGTCTTCCCTCCTACCCTCTACTGTTTCATTAACCAGAATTATGTCATTCGCAAATCCTAGGGTTGTCAATGGGCATTCTCCAACCACAACTACTTGTCCTTCCCTCTTTACTCTCCCCAAAAGTTCTTCCACATTTATAATATTTCATCCATCCCCAGGTCTCTTGGTCTTGCAAACAATTTTGTTCTATCAACTTGATCAAAGGCTTTTTCTATCTAGAGAGAGCAGACATATAGCACAACTCCTTGCTTTCTTACCCACTCTATTACATTCTGTAGAATATATAGATTGTCTATGGCTCTTCTTCCAGTCCTAAATCCATTTTGCTCATTGCCAAGTATCCTTTCACGTTCATCCCACAACTTCAGCTTCTTTGTCATGATGGTGCTAAACATCTTTTATATCACATAAATTATGGCTATAGGCCTATAGCTATCTACCAGTTTTTTATCTTTATTGCCACCTTTGTGCAACAAATTAATCCTACTTCTCTGCCAAGTCTCAAGGCATCCAATCATTCACTAGCATAAGACTGTCAGTAATTCCTTCATCCTTTCTCCCCTATATTTCATAACATAACAATTTCATGGATGACAAAAGCCACAAGGGCCTATCAAAGGTCATCCGCATCCATCAAAACCCACCCACATAGGACTATATCAATAATCGCCAGGGGAAGACAAAATCAAAGTCCCCCACAATATAATATAACAGATGACAAAAGCCACAAGGGTCCATCATAGATCATCCAAGTCAAACGGCCTCTTTTTTAAGGCACCCAAACTCCCAAGAAAACTACATCCAGAAACAAGGGTATCACCAATCAAGGCTTGTCAAGAACTAAATCATGCAGCTATAGATATATACAAACAATATTAATATATACAAAACTTAGGAACCATCACAACCTTCCCTCCCCATAAACTCATCCAACCTACTCTTAAATACATTTAAATTTGGACTACCTACTACCCTCCGCGGCAATTTCTTCCAGAAGTCCACCACTCTATTGGTGAAAAAATATTTTCTTAAATCCAACCTACACCCTTGCTTTTTAATTTTCAAGTGGTGACCTCTAGCCCGATTTCCATCATCTAACTCAAATCATATCCCCTCTCACACACCTCCTTTCAAACAAGAACATATTTAATATCCAAGAGTTATAGAGTTTAAGAATGACCTCCTTACTTTTGTAACTGACATTTCTCTTAATGAAACCCAGCACTCTATTTGCCCTATTTCTTGCTTCAATACACTGCTTAGATAGCCTTAATGACTTATCTATTACTACTCATAGATCTTTCTCATCCTCTACTGAGTTCAGCCAATGCCCATCCATTTCATAGTTAAATTCTCTATTATCTTTTCCCATGTTAATAACTCTGCACTTATCAAGGTTGAAAGTCATTTGCCACTTATGTGCCCAGGATAACAAGAAGAGAGGACATAAACTCAGGAGAACGGCAAACAGTGGCAGTTAGCAAATTAGAAGCCATGCCTCCTGCTTTACCTACAGAATTTCTGATGTGGTGATGAAACTTTAACTTGTCATCAACAATGACTCTAATGTCTTTATAGGTATTGCAGAGGTTTAAGGGTGTGTTGTCAAGGAAATAGCAAGAATTTGAGTTTTTATCAATGAGATGTCTAGCAAAACGGAGGTGAGCACACTTGTCTACAGAGAATTTAAGACCCCAGGAAGGGGCAGTAGCAGACAGATTGCTAATACTGTGTTGTAGATCAGGTAAAGGCAACTCACCAACTATCCTTTTTCATCCATTGCCTTATGCTTTTTTTTAACCTTTTCAACCCATACTCTTGTCCTCTCTTTTGATTCCTATACATTCATCCTCAAATTCCTGTACTGCATACCTAAGTTTATCATAAATAAGATTATTAAGGGGATACCACATTCGTTTTTTCAACTTTTTACTACGTTAGTTTATTATATATGAAATTAAAGCTAATTAAAAGCCAATATCTTAATAACCGGCAGAGCCATTTTTTAGATACACGGGAAAGAACACCCCCCCCCCCTGAAACCTGCTATTATATAAATGGCTATAAAATTACAAAAATTAAGCATTCAAACACAATTCATGACCAAAAGATGCATATATAATTTAGTTATCATTCAAAATCAGTTTTCTTTAGTTCCATTAAAATTTGTGTTGATGGTGGACTAAAACATATTTTTTAGACAAGGTCAACTATAGGTTTTGTTCTCAGTTGGAAAAGGGGTGTTAGGTGAATAGTAGTGGTGTATTGAATGCCCTGGAATTTAGTTCAATCTATATTCAATTGATGCTAAAAATATAAACTAGTTCTTAGGCGCCATTTCTTTTTAGCAAATATTTAAAATCACATGATATAGTTTAGCGTTTTGTTCACAAATCAACTTTAAAAATCTATGAAGAATTTCCACAAATGTATAAAATTTTGTATTATCATAATTTTCACTATGTTCTCATCATGATATATACTATAAAAAGTGCATAAAATTTGCAATAAATGATATAAAAATCAATGGTGTAGTTTTGTTTGTTTTTTCACAAATTCACTTTAAATATCTAAGAAAATAGTTCCATGAATGTATACAATTTTGCATTATCTTAATTTTCACTATGTTCTAGTCATGTTGCTATAAAAATAATTAAACCATAATAAGTGCATAAAATTTGCATTAAAATGATATATAAAACCAAAAATGCAAATTTTGAACGAAAGAATTTGAAAAGTGACTAATGAAAAAATGTACTATCCCCTTAAGAAGAGCAAAAGGGCAGCAGAAATTAATTTACCTCAAAATAATAATAAAGATCCAAGAAAATTCTTTAGCTATTATAGAATTAATAACAAATTTAAGTGATAAAATAGGGTGGCCCTATTAGATATAAAGGGTTTTTTAAAGAATCTGATAATGAAATAGTAGAGATTCTTAATGATCATTTTACTTCATTATTTACAGAAGAGAATCTAGATAGATTAATTGATAATAATTCTAGGTCAAGGGAAGTAGTGTTGAATACCATCCATTAATGAGAACAGGCAAATAATTAAAGGGCTTAATTTGGAGTTAAATACTAGTAAGTCATCTGGCCCAGACAACATTCATTCTAGGTTACTCAAAGAAGGTGTAGATAGTATTGCAGTAGCTCTTGAGAAGATATATACTAGATCACTAGAGTTTGGAGAAATACCTAATGATTGGAAATTAGCAAATGTACGAGGAGGGGTCAATAAGTTTTGCGAATTGGTAGGGCAAAACAGAGGAAGGGGGATGGCTGTTTATGGGGGTGTTAGGACAAGTTATGACAAGTCAGGACCTGCAGCCGCACACTCCTACCTCATCTATTTAAGAAGCAGTAGCTGATCGCAGATCGTCAGTCACAAATTTTCAACAATGGAGAAGGTTGAGCACCGCACAGTAATCAAATTTTTGACCAAGGAAGGCAAGAATGCAAAAGAGATCCATGAACGCATGGTTGCAGTGTACACCGACACCACCCCTTCCTATGCAACAATTGCTCGCTGGAATAAGGAGTTCCGCCATGGTCGTGAGTCCTTTGAAGATGACCCCCGTCCAGGACGCCCATCAGATGTGACCAACGAGGACAATGTGGCCTGTGTGGAGAGGATGATCCTCGAAAATCGACGGGTGGTCGAAGAAATCAAGCGAGAAAATGGAATATCACATGGAAGTGTTATCAACATCATCCACGACAATTTGGCCATGACCAAGGTCCTGCCTGTTGGGTCCCTAGAAACCTCACTGCCCCATGATCAACTTCAACATCGTCAAAGTTCAGAGGAGCTGCTGCTCCTGTACAACCAAGACCCAGCGGGATTTGAGTCACGCATAGTGACAGGTGATGAATAGTGGGTCCATCCCTGGGATCCTGAGACCAAGCTCAAAAGCATGGCCTGGAAGCACAGGGGCTCTCCAACCCCCATCAAGTTCCGGACCCAACCTGCATGGCCACCATCTTCTGTGATTCTGAGGGAGTGTTGATGGTGGACTATGTGCCTCATGGAAGGACCATCACAGGCCAATATTACGCAGTGGAACTGGCTGGGTTGAAGAAGTGCATTCATCAGAAGCAGTGCGGCAAGTTGACACATGGTGTCCTGCTCTTCCATGACAATGCCCCTGTCCACAAGGTCATAGTTGCACAAGCTGCCCTGCATGAGTGCGGATTTGAGGAGCTCAACCATCCCCCCTACAGTCCAGATCTGGCCCCTAGCAACTACTTTTTATTTCACCAGCTCAAGACTGCACTGCATGAATGCCACTTTGGGGACGATGAAGATGTCCAGCTTGCCGTCCAGGAGTGGATTAAACAGCAGTTGGGAATTCGAAGCCTCAGGGACAAGTGGCGCAAGTGCATTGAAGTCGAGGGTAGTTATATTTTAAAATAATAAAACACTTTTCCTCATATCTCATTTCCTTATATCCGAATTGCAAAACTTATTGACCGCCCCTCGTAGTGCCAATTTTTAAAAAGGGAAGTAAAGAGGACCCAAATAACTTTAGGCCGGTAAGCTTAACTTGTATAGTTTGTAAAATTCTTGAGAAGATAGTTAAGAAGTGGATTTCTGACCATCTAGATAGTGGTAGGTTAATAAATTAGGCTCAGCATGGGTTTAGAAGAGGTAGATCATGTTTAACAAATTTACTGGATTTTATGGATTATGTAACTAAACAATTAGCTAAGGGAGAGAATGTTGATGTAATTTACTTAGATTTTAGCAAAGCTTTTGATAAGGTTCCACATAGGAGACTAGTTCACAAATTAAAAATGCATGGGATATGTGGTAAAGTTTTGAATTGGATAGCTGAATGCTGAAAGACAAGAAACAGACAATTGTACTGAATGGGGTCAGGTCACAGTAGAGGGACATTATCAGTGGTGTACCTCAGGGATCCATTCTAGGCCCTTTATTATTCATAGTTTATAGTGGCAGATATGTTTTAACCTTAAAAATGTTGGTTGAATTCAGTAGAGGATGAGAAGAAGTTAGGTGTAGTTACTATAAAACTAATAACAAGTGTGGCAGAGTTAAAATAGGACCTATCAAATATGAAGGGTTTGTGAGAGAAACTGATGAGGAAATAGTTGAGGTACTAAATGGTCATTTTGCATCAGTATTTACAAAAGAGAAACTAAATAGTCCTATGTATAGTACTCATAGGTCAGGAAAAGAGGTGTTTACTAACATTTGTGTGGATCGGAGGATGATAAAAGGACTAATAGGTGATTTAGATACTACCAAGGCCTCCGGCCCTGATAATATTCATTCTAGGATACTTAAGGAAGGGGTAGAAAGTATCTCAATAGCTCTGGACAAGTTATATACTAGGTCATTGGAATATGGAGAAATACCCAATGATTGGAAGAGAGCGAATGTAGTCCCCATTTTCAAGAAGGGTAGTAAAGAGGATCCAAATAACTTTAGACCGGTTAGCCTAACTCCTGTAGTCTGTAAAATTCTTGAGAAAATAGTTAAAAAAGGGATTTGCCAACATCTAGAGAGGGAGGGGTTAATCAGCGATGCTCAGCATGGGTTTAGATCAGGTAGATCATGTTTGACTAACTTACTAGACTTTCTGGAGTTTGTAACAGATCAAGTAGATAAGGGAGAGAATGTAGATATAATTTACTTAGATTTTAGTAAAGCATTTGATAAGGTACCACACAGGAGACTAGTTCATAAATTAAAAATGATTGGGATATGTGGGGGTGTTTCAAATTGGATAGCTGAGTGGCTGAAAGACAGGAAGCAAAGGGTAGTGCTAAATGGTGTAAAGTCAGAGTGGAGGGATGTTATCAGTGGGGTTCCTCAGGGATCAGTTCTCGGTCCATTATTATTTGTCATCTATATAAACGATCTTGGGGAGGCAGTTAATAATAAAGTGGCAATTTTTGCGGATGATACCAAATTAGCAGCTGTAGTTAAAGATATTGATGATAATTTTAAAGTGCAGGGGGACTTAAATAAATTGTTATCCTGGGCACATAAGTGGCAAATGACTTTCAACCTTGATAAGTGCAAAGTTATTAACATGGGAAAAGATAATAGAGAATTTAACTATGAAATGGATGGGCATTGGCTGAGCTCAGTAGAGGATGAGAAAGATCTAGGAGTAGTAATAGATAAGTCATTAAGCTTTTCTAAGCAGTGTATTGAAGCAAGAAATAGGGCAAATAGAGTGCTGGGTTTTATTAAGAGAAATGTCAGTTACAAAAGTAAGGAGGTTATTCTTAAACTCTATAACTCTTATGTTAGGCCACATCTAGAGTACTGTATACAGGCATGGTCCCCACATTTTAGACACGATATTAACCTTCTTGAGTCAGTGCAACGGAGGGCAACAAAGATTATTCCTTCCCTGAGGCACCTTGAATATGAAGATAGACTGAGGGTATTAAATATGTTCTCGTTCGAAAGGAGGTGTGTGAGAGGGGATATGATTGAGCTCTTTAAAATTTTTTCCGGGATAGATAAATTGGATGTTAGCAAGTTTTTTGAGTTAGATGATGGAAATCGGACTAGAGGTCACCACTTGAAAATTAAAAAGCAAGGGTGTAGGTTGGATTTAAGAAAGTATTTTTTCACCAATAGAGTGGTAGACTTCTGGAACAAATTGCCGCAGAGGGTAGTAGGTAGTCCAAATCTAAATGTATTTAAGAGTAGGTTGGATGAGTTTATGGGAAGGGAAGGTTGTGATGGTTCCTAAGTTTTGTATATATTAATATTGTTTGTATATATCTATAGCTGCATGATTTAGTTCTTGACAAGCCTTGATTGGTGATACCCTTGTTTCTGGATGCAATCCTCTGGATGTAGTTTTCCTGGGAGTTTGGGTGCCTTGAAAAAGAGGCCGCTTGACTCGGATGACCTATGATGAGCCCTTGTGGCTTTTGTCATCCGTTATATTATATTGTGGGGGACTTTGCTTTTGTCTTCCCCTGGTGATGGTGCTTTTTGTGGGTGGGTTTTGACGGAGGCGGATGACCTTTGATAGGCCCTTGTGGCTTTTGTCATCCGTGTAATTATGTTATGTTATGTTATGTTTAGATAGGTTACTGAAGTTTTCAAAGTAGTGTATTGTGGCAAAAAATAGAGCAAATAGGGTGCTAGGATACATTAACAGGAATATTAGCTACAAGAGTAAAGAGGTTATCCTTAAACTCTACAACTTGTATGTCAGGCCACATTTAGAGTACTGTATACGAGGATGGTCACCACATTTTAGACATATCAACCAGCTAGTCAGTACAAAGGAGGGCAACAAAAATAATACCTTCCTTGAATCAGCTTGAATATGAAGATAGACTGAGGATATTAAATATGTTCTCATTTGAAAGATGTGTGAGGGGACATATGATTGAGCTTTTTAAAATATGTTCTGGGGTGGATAAGTTGGATTTGAGTTGGAAGGTAGTAATAGGAATAGGGGTTACCACTTAAAAAACAGAGGTGCAGGTTGGAAGTTAAATTTTTTTTTTCACCAATAGAGTGGTAGATTACTGGAATAGTTTGCTACCCGAGACAGTAGATAGTCCAAACTTAAATGTTTTCAAAGGCTGATTAAATTATTATATGGGGAGGGAGGGTTAACACTGGGGGGAAGGGGCATTCTGGACTCATTCCTGTACATTATGATTGATTTTGATGAGTCATGGTGATGATGCCTTTTATTTTTGACACAATCCTATGGATTGGTTAAATTGTATATTGTAGATGCATGATCTGACACAATCTTATGGATGCATTTTGTGGGTGGGTTTTAACAGATACAGATGACCTTTGATAGGCCCTTGTGGCTTTCGTCATCTGTGAAATTATGTTATGTTATTAACTCTAATTTCTTCCCATCCATCCCTTGCCCAAATGATTTTTCCCCAATATTCTTCAATTTGTATCTATTTTTTCCTTGTCCTCACTTTCTCCTTCTGGTGTCTTCATTGTTGCTTTGTCCTCTCTTTTGTTCCCTTCCAATGCCCTTCTCAGATATCTCGACTGCTCTTCTCTTTCTCAGTTGCTTACACCCAACTTGCTCCACTGTCATATTTTTCTTCCTCCTCCTTGATCTTGGTATCTCAGATTACTTGTGTAACTTTCTGCTTTTGCTTCCTATATTCCAGTTCCAGCCTTTCCATTTGTTCTGCCTCAACCCTCTCTCTCTACTTTGCCTTAGTTTCCAATGGTTTTTATTCATCCTTCTGCTAGTTAGGTACTCTTTCTCCACTTCTTTGTTCCACCACCCTTTGCTTCCTCCGGTTGGTACCTTCCACATAATTATACACTACTGTCACCACTAGGTCAGTTCTGCCCCCTGTGACCCTATATGTCTGTAGCCTTCCTTCCAATTCTTTTTGTATTGCTCTTTTATTCGGTTCCACCTCCTCTGATACCAGATAGTCCTCTTTAACTAGTATACCCACTCCATTGTATCCATCTTCCTTGTGTGTCCTGCCTTTCCCCCTCAGATGGTAGCCACCAATATCCATTTGTTCTTCAATGACCTTCATATCTGCTAATGCCATTATCTCTATTCTTACTCTTTCGCATTCCCTTACAATTGTTTCTCTCTTGCCTAGGACCATTCCTTGTCAGTTCAAGAACCCTACCTTAACTCCCTTGTACCCACTTTCCTTTCTCCTTGTATTTGCCCCTTTATCCTAGGTCTTTACACTTGCCTCAGTGCCCAAGTCCACCTCTTTATTTCTCTCAATAGTTCACTGGTCCCAGCACCTTGGAGATGGACTCCATCTCTCCTTAACCAGTATTCTCATTTCTGCATATCTTCTCCCAATTCAATAGTATTTCCTCCCTTAATTGTCACCATCCTTTCTCATAGCTATATCCTTCAAACCACCATGGCATTATTGGGACCACAGCGATCTTTACTCGAGGGTGCCTAGCCTTCACTTCTCTTATGAGTCCCCCATTTGCTTTCATGTACTCTGTAGCACTCCTCTTCATAAGCTCATTCCCACTTGCCTGTATCACCATCCAGTCCCCTTCTGCCATTTCTCTGCATACCTTTTTAGCTTCTTTAGTTATATCCACTATCTCTTTACCTGGGATGGCAACAACATCTACCTCCATAAGGAACCTCTCAAACCATGTGTGTTAGGTTCTTCACAATACTGTCCCCAAATATCCACACATTGCTACTGTTACTATTCGACCTATCTTGCTGTCTATTACTCCTCTCCTCTTCTGCTTATTCTTGCCAACTTATCCTCTCCTCTTCATGGCAGTTCTCTCTCACTTCATCCATAACATCCAGTCTTTGTCCCTCAAGCCTTCAGTTTCTACAATCTCTTGTTCTGCCCTCTTACTCTCTGCCTCTTCTCCCTTTCTTTTCACTTCTCTTCTCTCCCTCCTGTCTGGCCTTCCTCTTTCCTTTCTCCTTCCCCCCATTCACTTGTTCTTCTCATCCTCCTATTTTCCTGTTCCACTCCTGGATCACTCACTGAGTTCCATGCCTGGTTTTCATCTGAAAGTTCTCCCATTGCCCCAAGAGCTTTGCTCCTCATGGGCTTGATTAGAAGCGTTACCTATATATTCCTGTGATGTAATTTTGTATAATTATTTTTATTTTGTAATGTTTTTAATCAATAAAGATTTGAATTGTTTTGCTTAGGTATATTACTTCTTCTAGTTTCTTATACTCCTTGCACCTCTTGCATATGAATATACTCTCCCCTAGTTCCTTCATTCTAACTTTATCCTTTATATAGACCCATACATAATTCCCATGCATAATAGACCTCTCAGTTTGTGCACTATCACTATATTCCTATCCTTCATCTGTCTGTACATTTTCTCTACTGTGACCCTTCGTACCTTCCCTCCCCTATCTAATTCCTCACTCTTTGCAGGGTCCAACTCTGCAATCACCTCTCTTGCCACTTCCACATTCTTTAGTCTCTCAACTAGCACTGCCTTAGCTCCTCTCTCCTCACATAATACTCTCAATTCATCCAACTTCATTTCATTCAAGCTAATTTTCTCAGCCCCTCATCAATACCGTCTCATTTAACTGTACCCTTGACCCACAATTACACTCTGGGAAATATAGGTTTGATTGTTAATTAATTAGCAGTATCTTCTATTATTTAGAGTTTTTATCTTATTTTTTTTTCCCTGTCAATCTTTTTGCCCTCATGTTTCTTGTGCTTTTAATGACTTTTTTTTAAAGATTTAAGTTTATACTTTTTTTTGTAACTTTAGTGACGTCGTCACTGAATGGAATTGCATTTATTTTATGGTTTGAGGAGGGGGGTACTGTTTTTTTCTGTTTCTTTTTTTCTATTATATATTATTTTGCCATTGTTTTTACTTTTTTAACGATATGACAACACGATTCCAGATAGAAACTTTGAAGAAATTTATTTTATTGTCTATTTAGACAATAAAATAAATATTCCTATTTTTCCCGAAATCTATAATTTGGTAAGCTTTACATTTAGTTATTACCATGGGTGCCTCGTGCTAAGTTTGCCGGCAAGATATCTTTTCGCTTGCCGCTTTGTATAGCAATCGGGAACAAATTATTCAATATTTTTCTGTGCACAAATTAAATTAACCATTAATTGTGACAAGTGTGACCAACCCTTTTCAATATATGATTTTTTGTTTAAGTGCACAAAGAGCAAATGTGATTTGAAAACTGAGGAAAGCTCGCACTATTATTTTTATCATTCAGCTCGGAATGGAACGTTTTTTTTCAAAATTGCACCTCTCTACAGAAACTATACCGCAGATTATTTATTGGTTTCTAATCAACCAGAATACATTGGAAATAGTTCTCAATGAGGTAAGCATCAGAAAAAAACATTAATCAATTGGTTTAGTTTCTGCAGAGAGATTGCACTGGATTGTGAAAATCATGCACAACAAATAGGCAGTGAGGAGAAAGTTGTGAAATCAACAAGGCGAAATTTGGAAAATGGAAATATAACAAAGGGAGAGTAGTTGATGGTGCTTAGGTTTTTGGCAACTTTGAACGAGAGAGAAAGAACATTTTTATGATCAAAGTCCTTATAAAGTGCATATTCATACACCTGAACAAAATCTAAAATTACACATGTTCCAATAATATTAAGCTCACAAACGTAGAGGTAAGGGAATAACAGGAATAGAGGGCAGGTGTAGGAAATGGAAGGGATGCAGAGATAGAGGAATAGCTAAGGGAGAGGACATACTGATGCGTTATAGGGGGACTAATGCACAAGTGAATGAGCAGATAACTAGGAATAGAAAAGCACGATGCAATGAAGATGGGAATAATAAAAAAACCTTAAAAATATACTACACAAATGGTCGGAGTATAAGGAATAAGATAGATCTCTTAAGAGCATTAGCAAGTGAAGAGAATTTTGATATAATTGCAATAACAGAGTCATGGCTTGATTTGGCAGGAAATCACTTTAAACCTGAGGTTGAGATTGAGGGCTTTAACATGTTCCATACAGATAGGAATAGGAAGAGAGGAGGAGGGGTTATTATTTATATTAAAGATAATCTCCAGTGTTGTGTAAACAGTACAATTAAATTAGATGATAACACAGAGTCATTATGGCTAAATGTAAAGGTAAAAACAAGCTTGTCATAGGATTATTATACAGACCACCAAATCTTAGTAAGGAAGCTTCAAATCTTCTGTGGCAGGAGATTGAACGGGCATGTAGAAGTAAGCATGTGTGTATAATGGGCGATTTTAATTACAGAAATATAGACTGGGAAGCTCTTGTGGGTGATCAGGAGGCTGAGGAATTTTTTAATGTTGTCCAAGATAATTTTCTGAGGCAGATTATTAACGAACCCACTAGAGGTAATAATATACTGGATTTAGTTCTGACAAATAGGGAAGAAGTTATTAAGGATACTGAGATTGGAGGAAATTTGGGTAATAGTGACCATTGTGAAATTAGATTCAAGATGAAATGGAATGGTATTGATAGTAGCATGAACAATGTTAAAATTCCTGACTTTAGAAGAGCAAATTATAATGGGCTAAGGACTTACCTGGAGGCAGTTGTACAGAAACCAGGCAATGAAATCAATTCAGGAATAGATTCAATGATATCAGTTAGTGGAGACAATAATCACCAGGAGGAAGAGATTACAATTGAAGAGGAGTATGAAAGAATAATTGAGCAATTAATTACAGGTCAGATGATTAACATTCCTTATAAGGAGATTAGGACTAAAAATAATGACCCAAAATGGATGACAGATAAAATTAAGCATTATATTGGCATTAAAAAGGGCATTTATAGGAAAATAAAAAATGGAGAGGATCACTTAAGGCAGAGATATAATGAACTAGCAAGAGATGTTAAAAAGTTAGTTAGAGTAGCAAGGAGAAATTATGAAATTAAAGTGGCAAATAGGGCAAAGGAAGATCCTAAAAGTTTTTATCAATTATACAAAACTAAGGTTAGAGATAAAATAGGAATGGAACAGGAGCTGCCAAGTGTAGGCCATGAATGGTCTTTTGCAGTCTCCTTCTTTTCTTATGTTCTTATGTTTCTTATAGATTCCAATGGAGAATTAGTGAGTGATAGGGACTCAATGGCTGGAATGCTAAATGACTTTTTTCTCTCAGTATTTAAACAGGAGGATACTCTAAATATACCCGAGGTGTCAATGATCTTTCGGGGTAATGATGAAGAGAAATTAAAGGATATCTTGATCACAAAGGAGATAGTGACAAAGGAAATTGATAAAATCAAAAGTAGTAAAGCACCAGGTCCTGATGAGGTCTTTCCTAGAATTTTGAAAGAATGTAAGGATGTTTTAAGTGAGCCCCTAGCATGCATCTTTAGAAAATCATTGGAGAGTGGCATTGTGCCAGTGGCATGGAAGAAAGCCAATGTGATACCTATATTTAAGAAAGGGGATAAAACAAATATGTCTAATTACAGACCAGTAAGTTTGACATCAGTGGTAGGGAAAATGATGGAATCTATTATAGCAAGGAATATTAGGGATCACTTGGATAAGCATAAGTTGATAAAAGAATCACAGCATGGCTTTAGTAAGGGTAAATCCTGCCTGACTAATTTGCTGTCTTTTTATAGTAAGGTGTATGAAGCAGCAGATAATGATGAAAACTATGATATTTTATACTTGGACTTTAGTAAGGCTTTTGATAGAGTGCCACACTTACGGCTTCTGAGCAAAGTTAAAGCACACAGGATCGATGGCAGTATATTTAGGTGGATTTAGTCATGGCTTGGTGACAGACAGCAAAGAGTTAGTATAGATGGAGTTAAATCTGAGTGGGGGTGTGTTAGCAGTGGAGTTCCGCAAGGATCTGTTTTGGGTCCCTTGCTATTCTTAATTTATATTAATGATCTTGACATAGGTATAAGTAGTGACCTGAGTAAATTTGCTGATGATACTAAGCTAGGTAGGGCCATTAGGGCTGATTCTGATGCTGTTGTAATGCAGGAGGAATTGACCATTCTGTCCAATTGGGCTGAGAAATGGCAAATGAAGTTTAACATAGACAAATGTAGTGTACTTAGTATAGGTAGAAATAATCCACTGAATAGTTATAAATTAAATGGGAGAAATTTAGGGAGGACCGATTGTGAGAGGGACTTGGGTATTTTGGTAAGTTCAGACCTTCGTCCTAGAAAGCAATGCCTAAATGCTAAGAATAAAGCTAATAGGATATTGGGATTCATTAGGAGGAGTGTAAGCAACAAGAGTGCTGAAGTCATTCTAAAACTGTATCTGGCGCTAGTTAGGCCTCATCTAGACTATGCAGTACAATTTTGGTCACCATATTATAGGAAGGATATTGATTTGCTTGAGTCTGTGCAGAGAAGGATGACAAAGATGATTGGTGGGCTAAGGAACTTACCTTATGGTGAAAGGCTCAGAAAACTAAATCTACATACATTGGAAAGGAGAAGAATCAGAGGGGAATTGATTGAAGTCTTCAAATGGGTAAAAGGATATAATAAAGGGGATCTGGGTAAGGTTCTTATACTTAGTGAACATGACAGGACACGTAGCAATGGGTTTAAGCTTGATAAGTATAGGTTTAGGAAGGAGATTGGGAGGAATTGGTTTACAAATCGTGTGGTAGATGAATGGAATAGGCTCACTAGACATGTGATAGAAGCCTCCTCTCTGGGTAGTTTTAAGAATAGATTAGATAAATATATGAATGAAGCTGCTAGATGGGACTGACTTTTTTATGTACATATGTATATATTTTTCTAAGGAGTGGGCGAGATTATTTTGCGGTTGCATGAATGGACATAATCCTCTGGATGCATTTTATGTATATTGTAGATTAGATCTGACGAACTCCTGTAAAGGGTGACAATGTTGATGACTTTTCTCTGGTAAGAAATCCTTTGTGTGTTGACTGGAACAGGAGCTGCCAAGTGTAGGCCATGAATGGTCTTTTGCAGTCTCCTTCTTTTCTTATGTTCTTATGTAAATACTAGTCCTGTCTCTCAAAGCTGCTAGCCCACTATGACTGGCTTATATACAGTATGGTGGAGAGGGTAAATGTGGATGTCATCTTGCTAGACTTTACAAAAGCCTTTGATAAAGTTGACCACAGAATCCTCCTCCACAAACTCTGAGGGCTAGGAATAACTGGCAAACTAGGTATGTGGCTGCACAGCTTCCTCACATCCAGAACAAAAGCAGTTGTCACCGAGACACACAAATTGGACCATTCACCTGTTCTCAGCAGAGTGCCACAAAACTCTTCCTGGCATTGATGATGAGGTGCAGTCTTCGGTGTCTCATCCTTTGCCGATGACACAAACCTGGGCCACAAAATCACCCACATAACTGACATCCAACTCCTATAACAAGACATCCAAAAGGTCTGCACATGGGCAGAAAACAACATGTGATTCAACAAGGGCAAATTCGCGCTCCTAAGATGTGGGCCAAACCAGGACCTAAAGGACACTACTAGCCTGTATATGGGAGGCCAAACCATCATCTCTCAGCCTAATGCCTTGGAGTGTTCCTCAGTGATGATGCCACCTTCCGCCATCATATGGCCTCAACAGTCAGCAGAGCCAAACAAATGGCAGGGTGAATCCTCCACACCTTCAGCACAATGAAGCAGGACATCATGTTGACCCTAAAGAAGACCCTAGTACAGCCGATTCTAGACTATTGCAGTAAGCTGTGGTCACTCCACAAGACCTAGGGTCGGCTCAGAGGGCCTTCACCAGAAATATAGATGGTATGAGGCACCTAAACTACTGGGAACAGTTCAAAATCCTAGGCTTATACTCCCAGCAGAGAAAAGACAGGTACTGTGCCATATATGTGTGGAAGGTTATGGAGAACCTGGTGCCTAACCCCACATACCTCAAACCAAGATCCAACGTCCATACAGGCCACATATGCTCCAGGGGTGCCCTGCCCACAACTGCACCTGCACGGATTAAGACCCTACTGGCAGCCAGTCTGAGCCACAGCAAGCCCCAGATATTCCACTTGCTCACAATAGAGGTGAGGGGAACCACAGGCTGCCTGGTGGACAAGTTCAAAAGGAGGCTAGAAGAAACTATGGTATAGGACCTACAAAAGAAATAAATTCTTCAATGCGACGATTATGAACAAGTGGAAGTCTCACTGAGCATATAGTTAGTAGCCCTAGTGTTAACACCTTCAAAAATAGGTATGACCATTACGAGACTCAGAAGCAGAGAAGAGGCACTTTATATGAGCACTGACTCCCTTGCCTCTTAATTTTCACTAAGGTAAGCAAATTCCTTGAAAGCCTACCTGCCGAACCACCAGTGAGGGGCTACACAGCTAGGTAAATATGTAGATGAGCGGCCCGGCCGATAAGATGTACTATTTTGTCTGTGTTCCAAAATGTTTCACGTTTTTGGAGTACATTTATAGGGGACGGCTCCTGTGGGGGTAAGCACAAGGGGGGGACCACACTAAGATGATCCTGAGTTTCATTAAATTGGAGGGGGTCTGGGGGGCACAGCCCCCCAGTATATAATCCTAATTTTTATAATATTCTGACGTTACAGAGGTGAATGCTTTAACTACATCATGTCAGCGCCTTTAATCGTTTTGCGAATTATAATAGGGGTTGGGGTGGGGGTATGACGTCAGAAATGATTGATTCGGGTGAACGATAATATTTACACAAAATATTTTTTTCCGGCCGGGCCGCTCGTCTACATATTTACCCACAGCTGTCTGCAGAGCCACCTCAAACTCAATACCGGACCAGAACAGCCTCATCAAAAAAGACTCAAGATCCGGGTGTAGCGGTGAACAAGCACGGCGCTAAGGACTTTGCCTCAAGACTTCGTAAAAAGTAAAGTATATATATAAGTCAGATAATAGTCTTTCAAGATGTTTTAGATTATTTCTGGTCTTTGTAACAGTAGGGGAGCATCCATAGTTTATCCGATTTATGTTTTATGTTAGGATAGTTTTGTGTTACTAAGTTAAAGACGAAAAATATCTTTGTTATGCCTTCTCCTATGGAAACCAACGTGGATAGAGTGATCTTTCCACTGTCGTTGAAGGGTTCTCACCTTTTAAAGTTAAAGTCCAGATCGCGGCCCTCAGCGACACAACGACGTGCACTGAATGTTGATGAAGCAGAATTGCGGCTAGATAGTGCAGAGAATTTTGTAAATGGTGCATCTGGTGACTGCCTACTAAGGTAAGAGTATCGATAACCACGCTACAGCGTGATATTAGGATAGATTAAAAAATAAACATACATGCAAAATCCAAATAAAAACTACAAAAGAACAAAACAAAACAAGGTCAAAAGAAAAGAAACAATAACCAAAAAAGCAAGAAGAGGAAGAAGGAAACACGCCCCGGCGTCGGGGAAAGAGGCAGCGGCCTCCTACCGGGGCAGGAACATGCATGCGACCTAAACAAAGTGAGCAAAGTAAAATGGGGAAGGCAAGCCACCTTCGAAGAATTAAATAATCCACGTCTATGCACATGAGCCACCCTGAGTACACGGGACAAGCGGTAGCGACCCCTTTCGTTCTGGTACCGGGACCGGTAACGTGCGCAAAGATTACCTAGACTGGGACTTTCAACAAGAATGTGCCGAACAGTCTGTTGGACAACACAGTCGTCGCAACAAAGTTCAGGTGAACGCTCTATCAAATGGCAGTGCGTCCCGCGAATGTGACGAATTCGAGGGTCGGTACATGGGAACCATCGCTGCGCATTTACACCCAATTTTAGGTTGCCCTCGGCCATCTCCCATCTTCTGAGGAAGAGCGAAACGGTGGTCTGGTGGGTCAGTTCAGTCCTCGCAAACTTTAGTGACATCAACGGCGAGCTCATTCTCCGAGATTTCCATATACTCAGGAATAGAGCAGAAGACAAACTCGGCATACGCCAGGTGTGCAGACGGATAGGGACTCCGCTGTCCTGGAAAAAGAAAATGCTTACATTTATTAATTTTTCATCAACTTGCAAACGCAGGAGGTTAGAGAGATGGTACGTAAACCGGCCGGGGTAGAATGATCTCTCACGGCCTTGCGAAAAGCGAGCACAGTAGCGATTCGCCAGGAGTCTAGGAGGATACCTTCTGCCTAGATTCTGTTGAATAAATTTAATAGAAAGGCCATGCCTCGCTCACACAGGCGTCGAAGCATGGCCTACGTGACATCGTCCGGACCAGGCGGGTCTCCGCACCCGAAGCGAGAATGGAACGCAACTCACTCAGAGTAAGCCTGTTGTTGAAGTGTTCTCCTTTTCTAGAGGAGAAGTTCAGTCGGCGGGCTACATCGATGTCACAAGGTGCATTGAATTCTGGACGAGCACATTCCAGCTAGAGAATGATGAGAAGGCTGGTGAAAAAGTACCCCGCTACGGACGAGAGGTCCGAGATCAAGGTCCGATTCTCCTGGAGAAAGGGAGTGTAGTCCAGCGAGAACATGGTCCGGCTAGATGGGTCCACCTCTTAAGTGAAGACAGGTATGCCTGCCAGGAAGAGCGGTGGTCATGTTTCAAAACATACCGAAACCTAGCCCAAGCTCGACGAAATTCCCCCACAGTGAAATTGTTTGGGCGATGCTTATAGCGCATGTAGTCATAACTCTTTTGCTTGAGGGGATGTCTCACATTCGTCTGAGCAACATGAAAACGGTCAGCGTGCAAATCGGCTTGACGTTCTAGGTTTAGTAGTTAGACCCACGGTTATGAGGTTTCAAGAGAAGAACTCAACGTCCTCATCGACCCACCTAAAGTCCTCGACTGGGGCCGTGAAATCAGTCATTTCGTGAAATGGAGACTACCGCGCCCGCGCTAAGCAACATGGGAATGGGCTGGGGGTCTCAGGTGGAAGCTGTCCAGAAAATGATATTTGAATCGGAGGTTGTCGACTACTTCCCACCCATAATTAGGCTGTGCGTCCGGAGAGCACAAATATAGATCAATAAAGGAAAATGTAGCGGTTCTCGGGCAATAATGCTTAAACTCATCCACATTTAGAACATCTATATCCAGCTCGTTGATCAGGTCGACAAGGGCTAGGACATTACACCTAGGATTGATCGAGTAGTCTATCTATAGTGTGTGTCTACCGTTAAAATCCCAGAGTAATAAAACGCCTCGGCATCCGCGCCACGACACGACGGAAGTCCCTCACTTCGAAGTCGCTGACGGTGGAATGTACCCCAAATAACAGTAAACCTCCTATCCTGCGCAGCTGCATTCCTACTGAGTAAAATGGTTATTTAGAGCAAGGAGAAGAACGGAGACATCATGCCGGGTGTAAATCGCCCAACCTTCTTACAGGCACCCACCAAATGGTGATGTGGGCGCATGCCCCCAGGATGGTCTCATGTAAAAAAAAGCTAACGGGAAACAGGATGAGACGAACCTTTGCAGTTCCTCACAGCTGGCCCAGGTTTCGCGGTAATTCCATTAGAGGAATATGCCCTCCATGCCTAGCTCGGGAGAAATGCGGGAACCATTTTCTAAGAGAAGATCCTCAAGAAAATGGCCGTACACTTTCCCCAGGCAAATTGTTGAAGGCGCTGGCGTCTTCAAGGATTTATCAGGGAAAATTGGGCTCGCCATGGGAGTCTTTTCATCCCTCCGCCTCAAAACATAAGGCAAGCATGGCTGCTTCGGAGGCGGAGTCCCTCATTTGGACGATCACCAGTATCCAAGTCATCCAGTCAGCATGAAGCGGGGCATAGGAGTCGTAGCTCCATTAGTGCTGTTCTCCTTTCTGAGGGCAACTTTAGGAGCTTCGGAAAATAACCTCACTACCACGTTCAGGCGGTTACTTCTTTTGACAACTAACGACTCTGTGCAGGCTGGGGCCGTTTCGCCTTACGGGAAAACGCAAGGCGAGACCATGTGGTTAGTCCCTACTTGGGCATAAATCGCCGTACTCAACACAGCCTACTACTAGGCTATATTTAAAAAAAAAAAAAAAAAATATTGATAAAAAGGAAAAATAAGAAAAAGTCAAAGCAAAGAGAGAGGGAAGCGTGCTCCGGCGACAGGGGTAGGTCCACCTCCCCACGGCGCAGGAACATGCGACCTACAAACAAGTCAAACAAAGTGGAGGAGGTCAGCCTCCTGCAAAAAAAGGAATAGTCTGCAAGTCCGTGTGCATGAACCATTTCCGAGTACAGTGGACAAGTGGTAGCAACCACGCTTATCCCAGTACCGGAACAGGTAAGGTCGGAAATATCACCCAGGCTGGGACATTCAACAAGAATGTGCCGAAGAGTATGGGGGACAATGCAGTTGTTGCAATAAGGCGTAGTCGAGCGCTCCATCAAATAGCGGTGTATCTCGCGAGTGTGTTAAATTCGGTGACTACAGAAAGCAACCTGAAGCCATTACAGCATGGGGACAGTTGGGACGCAGTGGCACTTAACTTTAAGTTCTCCTCGACGGTCTCCCATCTTCTTTGACAAGGTGCCCGGGGACAGCCTGTCATCTAATCGGTGAGAGGAAGAGCAAAGCGCTCCCTGGTCGCCTAGTCCTCACGGACTCTTTGGCGCTCTTATCGACGCGCTCGTTCTCCGCAATTCCTGCATGTCCAGGAACCCAGCAGAAGATAATCTCGACATCCGACCGGCTCGCCAAAACCGTGGCGTCACGGAAGTCGCAAAACGTGGGATTCGAAGATTCCAATGCCCCAAAACAACTCAGGGCGCTGTATGAGTCGCTATAAATCACAATCCGGTCACCAAACAGGGCACGCCGCATTTATCCTGAACCGAGAGGTATTTTGCAACCAGCTTGACAGTGGAGACACACGCAACGTATGGCAGAGCCACGCTGAAATCAAACAGGGTGTGGAAACTGAGCCCTTCTTGGGACTTGGAGCCATCCATATACAGTGGCACGGTTCCTGCATGAAAAGGAGTGTTCTTCCAAAAGGCCGAACGAAATACTCCCGGAACTGTACAAGCTTGGGGAGCAGAGGCGTGGTGCCAAATAGCCAGAGGTGGTAACCACCAGGGTGGTATCCTGGGCAGAAAAAATGGTGCCACCGGCCCGAGAGCTATACCGACTTCTCGAAGGAGTTTCCTAGCCCTAACCTCAGAGTGCTTAGGGTATGACTGGCCTCTCTCAGGGGGCATGGGCACCCTTGAGATCAGTTGCGAATCCAGTGAGAGCTGTTGGTGAATGAGGGAAGCACCGGGTTCGCACGTACAGCCGAACAATGAACTGTGCACAGCGCAGGCGAGTGCAATCTATCTAGCATCGATAAGTATGCTCTCAATGGGGTCATGCCGAAGGCACCGGATGCCAGTCAAAAACCAGTGTGGTGGATCGAGTCCACCTTCAGCAATGCACGCTCGGCTGTGGATGCATAAAGCTCGCATCCATAGTCGAACTTCAAACGAACAAAGGATTGATAAAAAGTAAGGAAGTAGCCCAATCAGCGCCCCAGGCGCTAAATATCACGGGGCGAAGAATATCCATGGCACAAGCACAAGAGACCATAAGGCTGCGAATATGAGCTTCCCAGGTGAGGCGTCGATCAAATACAAGACCAAGGAAACGGGGCGAGTCCAGCACTTCGAGGCGAACCCCATTTAAAAACAAGTCTGGGTCAGGGTGGAGCTGTGGATAGCTGCCGAAGTGAACCACCTTAGTATTGGCCAAGGAAAACCGAAGCCGGGCCGCTTCGTCATAGAGAGGGACGTGGTTCACTGCCTGTTGAAGTCGACGCCCCAGAGTTGGCATATGGGCCGCGCTAAAAGAAATCGAAAGGTCGTCCACGTAGAGCGTAGCGAGAACATTTTCCGGAAGCACCGAGGTGATGCCGTTGATGCTCAGGGCAAAGAGTGTGACACTGAGGACACTTCCCTGCGGGACCCCCTCTTCCTGCTCCATTGGGCCGGAGAAGGCTCCCCCACCCGTACCCGGAATCGACGAACTAGCAAAAATTCAGATATAATGATTGAGGAGCATCCCCTTGCCGCCATCGTGTGGAGAGTTTGTATGAAACCATATCGCCATGCAGTATCATAGGCCTTCTCCAGATCGATAAACACAGTGGCATAATGCTGTATATGAAGGAAGCCATCGCAGACGGCATTTTCCAGTCGGAGCAGAGAATCCGACGTGGAGAGGAACTTGCCGAAGCCGCACTATGCTGAAGACAGGTGGCTTCTGCTGTTCATAAAAAAGCTAATCTAACATTTATCAATTTCTCGATTAACTTGACAATCCAGGAGGTTAGAAAGATTAGGCGGAAAACGGCCGGGGCAGTGTGGTCTCTACCGGGTTTGCGAAAAACGAGCTCAGTAGCGATTTGCCAGGAGTCTGGGATGATACCTTCTACCCAAATCCTGTTTAACAAATCTAGCTAAAATGCCATTTCTCGCTCACACAGGTGTCGAAGCATGGCGTACGGGACATCGTCCAGATTAGGGGCGTTGTCCGCGTTCGAAGCGAGAGCGGAACTCAACTCACTCAATGTAAACCGTTCGTTGAAAGGTTATCCGCCTCTGTAGGTAAAATCCAGCCCGTGGCCTTCCGTGACATCATGAGTCGCATTGAATGCTGGTGAGGAAGAATCCCGGCTAGAGAATGCGAAAAAAGCGGTCGCAAAGGATGCTGCCACGGACGCGGGTTCCGAGATTGCAGCCCTATTCTTCTGGAGTACGGGATGGGGGTCCTGCGAGAACTTGCCCCGAATCCTTGTGACTCGATTCCACACCTCTGCTTGATGGGTCTTCCCGTTATACGGGGGTCCTCTTCGAAGAGAAGACCCTCGCGTGAATGGCCGTACACTTACCGGAGGTAGAACCACTGGCGCTGATGGCCGGACAATGCGCTAAAGGCCCTGTCGACTTCGAGCACTTATCGGGGGAGATTGGGCTCGTCATGTGAGTTTTTTCCTCCCTCCGCATTGAAACCTTAGGCAGTCGGGGCGGTTTCGGAGGCGGGGGTTCCCTCCTTTGTAGGATCTACCGCCTTCCTGTCACCCAGCCTAACACTCAGCATGGGCGTAGGAGCCGAAAATCATTAGTGCTGTCCTCCTTTTGTGAGGCAGCTTTAGAAACCACGAAGATGGCCTCACGACTAACTTCAGGGGTATTGCCTCCTATGAGTCTGACGACTCGGTGGGGGGCCCGCGGCTGTTTCACCTTACGAAAAATGGTCATGTTGAGGGAAGTAGTGGGAGCTCTGGTTTTAGGTCGGGCTGGGTGTGAAACCTTATGCCGCTAGCTCTACCAGGGAAGCACACAAGGTGGGTAAAACCCGCAGAAATGTTCCGAAAGGGCGCGGAAACGACCCTGCTCGTAGGCGTAGAGGGCCAGGAGAAGAGGGTGTCTTTCTTAGCATTGAGCATAAGACGGCCCATACAGCGCATGGAGCACCAGGACCAAATCCTTAGCCTCGCCAAATGAGTAGATCCGTAGCCTCAACGGCCAGGATTACCTTCTGAAGGAGATAACAATCGCATTGCTTAGAAGAAGTTGGGTACGGGTCTCCATAATTGACAAACTAGGCCATACACAATAGAGACCTACCCTGTACGGCCTTGGAGCAATTCACACAAATCTCGGGTAAACCCGACTTTGCACGTCTACAGGAGCGATTTGTATGAAGGAAGCGGTGGCAGAGTAACACCCCCGTGGCATTGGCACGAATGCCTTCAAATAGTAGCGATACCATCCGGCACGCACCGACTCGGGGAGCCTTTCACGGTATGACGTGACAGAGTGTAGGCGTGGGTCTCGAGGCAACTCCCAGTTTTCTCATTACACGTTCGACCTTGATCACCTCATGGTCCGGCAGCTCAAAGTAGTAGTACACGAGTTCCCTCGCATAAACACTCATTTCATTAAGTTATTGTAGAGTTTGGTGTCAGACTCACCGGCAAGCTATTAATTGTGCGAAATGCACTAATCATTGCTGCCTCGGTGGTATCCGACGCATTCGCTAGAAGGCTTCCGTCCGAGAAACGGGTACCCTTGGGCTCTCTTCAAATCAAGCTTGCTAATGCTCTCCGCTGATGGATCATGTTGCCCTTGGCCAACTTATTGCCATCAGTGGAGGGAATAACCAGAAAGCGTTTGAAGCCAGCCGGCTCGAAAACGCCAGGTAGTCTCGATGAGGGGCCCCAACGAAATCGAGGTTCCTCTCTGTGCACTTGCGACTTCGGCCTCATCCCTTACCCAAACTGCAGCGGACCTGTTTGTCCCCGGTGAATCCTCGGTGGCACGAGCCCTACGATGAGAATCTCGCACAGGGGCGGATCTATGTTCGGTGTTTGGCACCGCGCCCAGGTTCACCTGCGGGACAATGAGCATCTCATTGGCTGCCTCATTGTGGACGCTTTCCCAACTCCCACATCATCACGCATCCCAATCGAGGACTCTCTCTTATTTTTCGTCTCCCCCTCCAAGCTAAAAATGCAGGACTGCGAGTCATAAGGGGCACGGACCAACGGGCCCTGCTCTCTCTTGCCCCTCTAAGGGGTAGACCCTATCAAGGAAGCGGTCAATTTTGGGCCGCCTGTCTTCTCCCTCGTCACCTCCTGTGATAGGGAAGGAGGGACTGCTGCTGGTAGAGAGTAGTTGCCCGAGTGCGTCTCCAAAGAAGGAGGTGTGGAGGAAGCCACCAAAAATGTAGGCCTAAGAGAGTAGTAAACCTCGTTTTCGTTTGGAGATGGTTGGGGGGGAGGGGGACCCTGAGAAAGCTCAGGGTGAGGGGGATTATGTCATTTTCAGAGGTGGTGCTGCCCGAAATAAGCTCCAAAGATGTAAAAGGATAATCTCTCTGCCGCATGGAGATAGTAACGAAGAGCCCCTCCACCGGTCAGAGGGGTACTTCGATTTTCCTCGTCCTCTCCAAGCACCTAGAGAGGGCGAAGCCGCTCTTGTAGGCGGATCTCGATGCGCCTTCCCACTATTGTCTTCTGCTGTAATAATTTTGTCAGAATAAGAGAAAAAAGGGCACGTGTAGATATTATGCCCTCTCAATTATTTGGGAGGTTAATAGAAAAGTCTCCAACGATCAGAAATTCTAGAATGTGATCATTTACACATACTCGGTCCATGGGTCGATCGTTAATGGGCTTTGCCAACCCCGCCCACTATTCCGGCAAATTTTCCTATAGCTTTAAACATTAAGGATGATGCTGGCGTAGCCACCTTGTGTGTAGATTGGAAGAAGGTGAGCAGATCCGACGGTCCAACATACCTCGTACCTAATACTTGCTTTAGTCAACGGGCTTTCGGCCCTTGCAGCAGGTAGGAACCTCATGGTATAAACTGCCAGTCGACTAAGGCTCATAAAAGGAAGAAATTGCGCCGTGCAGCCTAAACCAATATGGATAGGAGAGTAAGTTTGGAAAGGAGTAGGGAGGTATGTAATAAGGATAAGTAGAGATAGGCGGGTCTACTAACGAGTATGGTTGGTGATCATACCCTTGTGCTAGGTGATCCCGGGATGGCATGCAATGATGTAGGCCACCAAGGCACCATGCCTACTGGACCGATCTCTGTCCAGGTGGCAACAGTCCTCCAGGTGTGAATAGAAAAGGTTGAGGGGATAACCGTAAAAATAACAACTAACACTACTACTACTACTAATAATAAAACTACCCCTACTAATAATAATACTACTTAAACTACTATTACTACTACTACTAATACTAAAACGACGACTACTACTACTAATAATAATTAACTAATAATAATAACATAGGTGGGCGCGATAACGAAAAAATGTATCACGATAACCTTATCGGCGATGACCGATAATCGATAACTGGCGATAAATTTATCGCCCGATAAGGTGATAACCGATAAATCCAAAATTATAATATAATATTGATTATTGACTATATATAGCCTTATTTTATAATACAATAGTAATAATATTTGAATACCGTTTCTTAGTTTCTTACTTGGTGAGGCTCTCCTTCATCTCTTTTTAGGTTTTGAGGATCCTCCTCCCAGCTCGGACCTACCTATTTCTGCCTCTAAGGAATTCATGGCTCACCCCTGTGCGAAACTGAAACCAAAAACTGAAATGATCGATTATCGCTAGTTTGGGACCAAAAGTATCGGCGATACCGATGAATCGATGACGCGTGAAAAAAATATCTGGTAACCGATAACCCGATATCGTTAAGGCGATAATTTATCGCAATAATTTATCGCGATAACGTCCACCTATGAAAAACAATATAATAAAACTACTACTACTAATAATAATACTAAAACTACTACTAATAATGACACTAAAACTACTATTACTACTAATAATAACAACACTAAAACTGCTACTACTACTAATAATAACAACACTAAAACTACTACTAATAATAATAATACTACTGCCCCTCCGTCTCCGCGACCTTTTCTTTCGTCATGGGTTGGTCTTTCGTCATGGCTTGGTCTCGTGGTGAGAGGGGGAGAGGGTCAGCCCCGGGGCCCTTAGGGATCGCCTAGTGCTGCGAAATAGAATTTTAATATACCCCTCCCGCTATTACCTTTTTTTTACTGCCCTTTATTTCCCCATCTTCTTTCTCCTCTCAAGTGGCTTTGACGGTTTCCTGACCTCTGTTTGTTTTTTTCGGACTGATTCTGAATTGTTCTTTCATGAAGGTCGGAGAAGGTCGGGCATCTCCACCGCCTTCGTCTGCCGATGCCCAAGGAGAAACCCATCATTGGCCCATTTTCTCCGCGCGTAGGAGAACTCGGGCAGCCTTTTTGGTCTATAAAACAGTTGGTGTAGTGGATCCGTATCCATTCTCCAAGAGGATATACCAGACTTAACTGAATCTAGAGTTGCAGTAGTGCCGAGCCCTTGTAGGCCTCCATGGTGGGGAGTCCCGAGAGAGAATGAAGTTATATCTATTTGCAATGGCCAGCTATAAACATAAAACTTTCCCTTCTCGTAAGGGTTCTCATGCCAAACGTTCTTCAGCACCCCTTTCAGCCTTCCCTCGCTCGTTAAATCCCTATGACAACGATGCGATGTGGACCCATATTTAGACTATCCCCGCTTTCTGGACTTAAGTTCCTCATCTGACACCCCACTTGCAAAAGTGGATCTGTTTGATGTTAAGGAATCATTTGAGTCCCGCTGTGGTGAACCCTGCTGGATGTGGTCAAGAGGTAATGGTGATATAGTAGTCGAGGTGTCATCTCACTCTCAACATAATCTTGTGCGAAATCTGTTTTCAATAGCCGACGTTCCCGTAACCATTTCGCCCCATCGACGTCTGAATTTTGTCTAAGGTGTCGTCCGTTCAAACGAATTAAGGGACTACGACCTCACCCGTCTTCAGAGCAAGCTTAGTACCCAACACGTCGCACATGTACACAGGGTGACTAAAACTGTATGCTATACTAGAGTCCCAACTGCCACATTGATTTTAACGTTTGAACGTCAGGAACTGCTGTAGTTTATTAAAGCTGGGTACCTTCGTGCTCCGGTAAGTCGCTACGTCGAACTACTCAGACGTTGCTTTAATTGTAGTCAATTCAAATATGTTGGTCGTGCCTGTCGGTACTCCCGTTCCTGAGTGAATTGTAGTTCTGATTACCATGGCCCTGAATGCACCAAACACCGTGCTGTGCCGACTGTTTTGGTGCCCACAGTGATTCGTCAAAGATCTGCCCAATATTGTTATATGAAAAGGAGGTCCTCGCTTTGTGCGACTCTCTGCGTCTAGACGTGAGAGAGGCTCCCAACATGCCCGAGCACAAACCTCACCTCTTGGCCGTCTCTTCTCAGACGTTTTGTGTGACGATGGACGAAACCAACATCACGTTCGAGTTTCGACCCGCCTGAAGCATCTCATCGTCCATCTACCGGTGGTGTCGGAAGCATTCATGATATACAGTCGAAGCATCGCTCTCTCACCGAGACACCTAATGTTGCTCCCCTATCTCCGGCAGCTCTAGCAGGGACTGACGCTCAAGGTGAGACACTTGAAGACATAAGATGTTATCAGAAATAATCTTCTATATCGACTAGTGAAGGTTCTTCCACCCGGCGCCGAGAACCAAAGCCACGTGTTAAGAGGAAGAATTCCTCAACTGGATCATCGACCACCAATAAGCGGGCAGCCTCTGGACTCTTCTCATGTTGCTGAATATTCTCTGCTCTCAAGTCCCTCCCGCCCTTCACAGGACTTAGGCCCCTTCCGCTCTATACGGTAGCAGAAATACACCTAGTTCCTCATACTTTGCCCCAATCGCCTGCTCCTTCTACTCACCATCCTACTCATGATTTGGTGTAAGCAGATGATACTACAACATCATCAGTTGCGGTTGTTGGATCAACCACTCAGACATCAAAAGTTCCCTCGGCTCATGAATCTGGATCTACCACCGGAAAATCTCTTCTCGACTTTCCGTTTTCGCCTGGCTATGAGCATGAATTATAGACAGGGACCTCGGCCGGTCCTTCGAAGCCATCGGATATGCCCCTTCTCACTGCTCCTTCCAATAAATCTTTCCCTGCTATAGCAGGCTGTTCAAAATCTGCTATTCGTCCCCCAAGCTCTTTGGCACCCACTTCAAACATAACATCAGCCATCAAGGAGAAAAAGATATCTACTGTGGTATCTAACCTTTCCACCTAATATCTTCCATCTTATAATGGAATTGTCAGGACTTTCTTTCCAAGTGGGAAGAACTCAAAAGTTCTTTTTGACGATTCTACACCCCACTGTTATTTGTCTTCAGGAGAACAAACTGGGTACACGGCCCTTTCCGGCGGTAGCCGGTTTTCGTATTTTCAACTCTATTACTCCTGTTGGGATCGTCTCATGGGGGTGGTCAGTTATGGTATTCTCATCACACCATGTACCTCCCATCCCCTAACATATTACCCTCCAAGCTGTTGCCGTGAGGATTTTTTTTACAATGCTTTTTTACTGTTTGCTCTATTTACCTACTTCCTTCTTTACTATTGTCAAGACCCGACCTTTTAGAACTTATAGAGCAGTTGTCCTCCACATTTTTATTAAACGGAGATTTTAATGCCCATCACCCATACTGGGGGGACATCACTCGGAATGCCAAAGGCAGTGTTTTAGTCTCTTTCATTATCTGACTTTTGTGCGTTTTAATCACCGGCGATTTTACCTCTCATCATGCCCAGGCGGATTCTTTTAGTTGTGTTAACCTGTCTCTCTGTTCCCTGGATAGCCTCACCGATTTTCGATGCTCATTTCTAAACGACCTCCATGGAGGGACCACTTACCTATTGTCTTGTCGGCCTTTCATCTTAGCCCTCATACTACCATGCCTCTCAAGTGGGACCTAGGTCATGCCGATTAAGAAGTTTTCCGAGAAGCGTCTTTCACAAGTGCTTCCTTGGGGATCTTCAATGGTGTGGACAAGGTCGTGGTGTAGTCCACATCGATTAATTATCTACAACGCGTCCACACATACCATTCCCCGGAAGTGACCCATAACGAGTCGCTCAGCCTTGTCCTGGTGACCATCGGAGTGTGCGACAGACGTCAAAAAATCACAAGTTACTCGACTTTGGGTAACAAAGTTAACCGAAACCGAGCTCGGGCACTTCACTTTGTCAAAGAACCCTTCAGCAGGCTCGCCGAACTTCATAGCGCCACTACTTTTCATAAATTTCCTCTATAACACCTACAACAAAGATCTGGAAGAGGATGAACAGGTCCGGGGTCGTTATGCCGTCTATAATATCCCCACACTCAATTTGCAATGATCCTTAGTGAATGGCAGCCTGGTAGTCTGCAACGCCTTGGCTAGCCATTTCCGTGCCGTCAGCATTGTCAGCAGTTATAATAAGGGTTTTCTAGCCTATAAATCAAAGGAAGAGTCTCATTCTCTCAATTTTACAACAAAATCTAACCTTGTGTATAATGCCCTATTCAATATCCACGAGTTGCGTAGTGCATTGTCCCTTTGTAGATCTACTTCTCTTGGCCTTGACGAGATCCAGTTTGATATGATTCGGCACATCCATCCACACTCTGTCATTTTCTAACTTGATTTGTACAACCTTATATGAGTGAAGAGGTCTTACCCATCATCATGGCGCGTCGGGATTGCCCTTCCCTTTGTCAAACCAGGCAGGGACGGGTTGGACGCAGATCACTACCCTTACTATTGGTCTAAGTAAGTTGCTAGAAAAGATGTTAGTGAGCCTGAACTGGTTCCTAGGAACCAATCACTTACTGTCTCCATTTCAGTGCGGTTTTCGCAAGGGTCATCGTAACTTTGACCTCTCAGTACGTTTTGAGAGATCGGTCCGGAAAGCTTTCTCCTAAAAGCACCGAGTCTTGGCCAAATTTTTCGACATTGAGAAAGCCTACGATACAACATGGAGATTAGGCGTCTTAAAGTAGCAATACGTTTGGTTTATAAGAGGTCTTTTACCGTCTTTTATTTAAAGTCTCTTAGCATCTCGATCATTTTTTGGGCGTGTTGGAGACACCTACTTTGACCTGCAACCCCAAGAGGAGGGAGTTCCTCAGGGCAGCGATTTATGTTTCGTAATTGCGATCAATGATATCATTTCCTCTCTCCCAGACGGTGTATCAGCGAGCCTGTTCGTCGATGAATTACTTGGCAATATACTGTTTCCCCCTCGCCTTCCATCAGCAGCGCGTCGGCTGCAACTGGCAGCCGATGTGGTCTCGAAAAGTTCACAACTTAGGGAATTCCGATTTTCCACGAGTAAAACTAAGGCAATGTACATATTTCCACCGGGGGAGAGGGGTCTTGTTCCGCTACCTATCTCCCTACAAGGTGTAGATATAGAGCTCTTCTCTGAGTTTCGGTTTTTGGGCGTAATTATTTGTCGTGGTACACCACTCTATACCATACACTACTCCTATATTATGTGGGGGTGAATTAATCACCTACTGCAACGCGAACCGTTGAAGGACTGTTCGCAGGGATTAACGACCGACTAGGAGGTCACACTTGAGGCGTTGGGTTTCAAATCCTTAATAATCAAACTGAGTGTATAAATGGTTGGCGAGGTTTACTTGAATAGGCCGAGAGTATCGTTCAAGGTTAGTTAAAGATGAAACAACAAAAATATAATTTTATTTATAAAAATCAAAATAAGAATAATAATAATAGACAAAATGGAATTATTTAAATTAAAATAGTCTCTTGATAATTATTATGAGAGATTCTCAAATAGAATTAATTGATTAATGTTACTAGGCTCAGATCAAAGGGGGGACTTTACAATACTAATAATGGAGGGGGTTTCAGTCTTACGGGTCGGTGACTTCGAGGAAGGCAGTGGGGCACGATCCGAACCAACCTTCCGATGATGATAGCCAATCTTCAAAGATGACGTTCGACGAAAAATGTGGGCATTCTCGTAATTCCACTGAAAGAGGAATCTTCTGTTCCTCAAAGGTAATCGATGGAGATTTTCTTCGGTTCGATTAAACGAAGGGAGACTGTTGTGCAAATTCAAAGGCTTGCCGATCAGAGAAGCTACCAATTGACTGGGATATAACCAGGGCGGAGAAAGTCTGCTGTCTGATGAACGCTCGCGGGACGAAACGATAAGGACGGCCTTGAGGTGCGTGCTGGACTCCTCGCACTACAGTAAACCCGAGAATTTGTATGCCTGATTCTGAGGGGGAAGTTGGAGTTTGGAGAAAGGAGTCACAAGTTCCAAACATCTTAATCCAAAGTCGGAGTCGATTCATCATTTAACAGCAAGGTGCGAAACAGAGCGGCTCTTTCTCGCCTCTTCACTGGAGGGGTTTCGGGGGGAGGCTTGGGACGAGTTCGCAGAATTGGTGAATATTTCCCCAATGCGATCAGGAGTCAAAAATTCGTGAATGTTCAGACAGGAAGTGACTTTGTCCATGTCGGGATACCATTGCACGTGGTCTCCAATCAATTGAAGGGGGGGGGGCAGAGGTTGTTCTTTTACATTCTTGAATCCCAAGCTATCCTGGTTACCACACCTACGCCATCTTCGAACGGGCCGTCTGCTGGCTCTAGACATTTTGAAAGTCCTCTCCGACACTTCCTGGGGCAGTGATCGTCAAATACTGTCGACTTTGTACACTGCCCTCGTCCAATCCAAATTGGACTATGGGCGTCAAATTTACTCTTCGGCTTCCCCCTCAGCTCTTAAAATGCTGAACATCATTCGAAACTTCTGAGTTCGTCTCTCCAGTGGATCCTTCAACACTTCTTCCGTCAACGCCCTTTACTGCGAGAGTGGAGTGCTCCCCTTGCCCTATCATCGACTCCAGATCTGTATGCCATACCTCTCCCCTGTACAGCAGGCCCCAGTATTAGAGGTTTACAGATACTTTTATGCTGCCGAGTCAACGGCAGCTTTCGATAGGTTGCCATCCATACCCCGCCACTTGAACCTCCAGGTAGAAGATCATCTCTCCAGCCTGGGTGCTCTAAGGCTGTGGTTTTCAAACTGGTGTGCACGCACCGCTAGGGGTGCGTCATACAATATTAAGGGGTGCACGCACAATATTCATGAATACTAATTTTTGTTTAATATAAATAGCTTTAAACACCCTAAAGTTTCATAAAAAAAAACATTTATCTGGCAAGATATGACCGGTATATGTCAGGAAAATATTGCTTTTCTCTCGCTGCTGGACACTTGTTACTTGTGAACGGGTTCCCCTTTTGACTATATGAATAATTATCTTCCTTATATATTTATTTGCATTAATTGGCTGAAAAAAATAATTATAGAATTAATAGCTACCTGATTTAATTATGTATGTTTTTGTTAATTATAATTTTAAATCTTATTTGTAAATTGAAAGAATTTCAGTGGACATTTGGCAAATCTCCACAAGTTCAGGATGCCTATGAACCATGATTGAGGGAATTTAATGTTTTTAAAATTTGCACGTATTGGGTGATATTTGTGTTCATTTGTCTTTAGTATTGTTATTTTTTAATTGTGTCGTAATGGCCAACTAATAAGTGATTAAGTCATAGATCTATGTATAAACTTTTTATTCATAGATTTTGCAATATATAATCGATTACCCATAAGCAGAGCTGAGCGTTGCGGCAACGAGTTGAGACTTTGCGACTTTGTCGCACTTTGAACTTCGAAGTCAAAAAGTCGAAAGTCGGACTAAGCAAAGTCGCACCGCCAATTTTCCGCGACTTTGAACAGGAACAAAGACGACTATTTTGAAAGAAATTGCCGCGGCTGTTTTATATGTGTTTTTCTGCCTTATAAAAGCATGTTTCTGTTATCGCGCTAAAGTTTACTTTGCAATTTAGCGGAGTCGCACCGGCAAAGAAGGCGCAGTCGCAAGTCGCACTGAGGGGGCAAAAAATTGTCGCAAAGTCGCAGTCGCACCAGATCCGGCGGCAAAGTTGCAAAGTCACAGTCGCACCAGATCCGGCGGCAAAATTGCAAAGTCACAGTCGCACCAGATCCGACGGCAAAGTCACAGTCGCACCAGATCCGGTGGCAAAGTGGTAAAACCGCAGTCGCACCAGATCAGGCGGCAAAGTCAAAGTCGCACGAAACAATTAAAGTCGCGCCCAGTTATGCCCATATGATGGATAAATGGCTTACAAAGAAATCTGTGAAAAAACTTAGTACAGAAAATGTTGACGAACAACAAATTAGGCTGGTTGCTACTACTTCTGGAGAACAAATAACATGTAGGCCTTTGGCTACTTCTGGTGAACAGCAAGATTCTACTTGGGTTACTTCTGTCTCTGATAGGAGTGTACATATCACACTATAGTATATGGTTATTCATGTGATTTATTTTCTGTTAATAAATCAGCCTAAATAGCGTTTCGAAAACCATAACCATAAATTTGTTTGATCGAAGTTGTCGTCTGCTAGTTTTTAGGCATAAGACGAAAGCGAAATAAATTTTTTAAATAATGAACTGGGTTTTAAGAAAAAAAATTAAACAAATATAAATATATTCATAGAATCAACGAATCTACAATGAGATAAGTTGGATTAGTTATACAATGTAAGATATGGTAAAATATGATTTACAGTAACAAGATGCGAAGAGAATTGAAGTACGTGAAATAAATATGAAATAATGTGGAATAATATGGTGACTATGATGGACAGTGAATTAGGGGCTTTAGACGAAGAATGGTGAGAGTCGAATGGGCAAGAATATTGTTCCAGAAGGTCGAGCTGAAAGCGTGTGTTTGTTTGTTTGTGTGTGAAATTTTAAGAGAAGTTGTTTGAAACGGTAGTACGTTAAATGAATTGACAAGTAAGATAAATGAATTAATTAATTATTAAGTTGTACATAAAATATGATTTAATTTACAAAAGTAAAAGAATTGCATGATATGAATTTTACATAATAATTAATATATATATATATATATATATATATATATATATATATATATATATATATATATATATATATATATATATATATATTTAAGTTTCCCAGGAGGTTTTTATTATAGGAATGCCCAGAGACATTGCTATATCTGCGTTTTTCTTGGATTCCTCCTCTGAGGATTTACGAACTCTCTTTTGAGTCACTTCCGTTTCCGTCGCTTGTGTGTCTTCCCTGTGTATTTTACTTGTGGTTTGCTTCTGGCATTTGAATTTAATTGCCGATGAGTCGACTTGGTGCGGGATGTTGATTGGTTCTAGCCCATTTGCGTTCACTAATGAGTTAAATTGTTTGCGTATGTTCCCGCCGGTAGGGCACTCTGTACATGTGTATGTATTTCGTATGTATTCATATATCTTGACATACATGCGTCCCGTTATGTTTGGTAGCGTTGTTATTTTGTGTCATTTCTTTCCTCGTTGCATCTGCCTACAAGATGTTTGATCTATTTGACTTATTCTTTTGTTGTTCTCTTTCTTTCCTTTTGAAAACTATCTTTCCTTTTTGAGCAGAACATGATCATTGTCCGATAGTTCCCCTTGCAGTTAATGCACTTTTTTACTATGTTTGTGGAATTGCAAAACATGTCCTTTGGTGGCACATTCAGAACAAATTATCAGTCTTTTCTTTGGACAGTTAGTTCTTTGAAGTGTGGCCTTCAATTGCGTAGCAAGTGAAGAACATCGATATGTTGATAAAAACATCTATCTGTATGTTCGCAGGTGGAATCAGTTGCTGAATACCAATAGTCCCCTTTCTTATGCTGTCGATGCCATTTTTGCGTTCTCATATACGACTTTGAATACATGAGTGGGATCTTTGAATTTTATCACCTCCTGTACTTTAAGCCATCTTTGTCGCTCCATTATTTCTTGCCCGATCTCTTTGCATGAGTGAGCTTCCACCTATGCTTTCACTTTTTGGCACACAAAGCTCCTATTCGATGTGATCTGCGGGGATCCATGATTCCTTTTCCAGTGTTTTAATGTGCGCCATTTCGTGTGGAGCTCCTAGTTGGTGACGTTTGAAAGTGAACAGATTACCCTGCTCCTCAAGGGGGAGAGCCCTTCTATATATACTAATACTAACTCACCTACCTCCCGGGATTCGCACTCTCATTGGTCAATCTAGTAAGTTAGGCCTAGCCCTATGAGTAGTCCAATGTTGGATTCGGGTTCGTGGCCGATAACTGATCCCCCATTTTCTTGCACCCTAACGGGGTATCCTGCAGGAGTTCACTATACCCTAGTAACAGCTACAACTCAGACTTTAACGGTGACAAAGTTATGTAGTGATAGGTTGAAAGAAGTCGGAGATTAACAGAAAATCAAAGAGATAAAGAGACAGAGGTAGGAATAAGTAGCTCCTTTTGGTGGAACTAACTCACTCAATGTCCAAAATTCGGATAAGAGCAACTTTAAGTTTTCCATACAGTTTTTACGAGCTTTCCTTTTTCGGGTTTGTTCTTATTCTCGAGGGTACTTAAGGGCACTCGGAGGCATTCGAGTCTGCTCCCTTTCTCTTGGACGGGAGGCGTTCTTGCCATTTCCTTTTCAGAATGAATAGGAGGCGGCTGGCATAGAGGTTGCTATATTATGGTAAAGTGGGCAAGGGAATTAGAGTCAACAGTGACGAGTCTACTGCTGCTAGGTAGGGCAGTGTCTTGGTTTAGCTGAATGTTGATTTTGGGGTTTCGTTACACTGATTTTGACGACTTTGGTCAGTCAGTCTGAGTCTTGCTAGCTTCTTTACGCGTTGAAAGATGGTGGTATTGGCGTTAAGTATGTCTCATGAGAAGTGGGTGAAATGTTTCTGTGTGGCGTTTTAATTGCGACCTATTGTAAGTTGGGTGTAAGACGTCTGGAGAGGGTGGTTATGGTAATGCCAATTAATCTAGTGTTGTGGTGCTCACAGTCACTGACGTTGCAGATATACTGGTATACTACGTTGACTTCTTGTAGCTGTTGGGCCGGAGGAAGACAGCTTTTCTTCATGACCAAATTGGAGGTACGTTAGGTCTTGTGGATGATGATGAGATTCAGTTTTGTTTGTGGGTCGACCCGTGCGACGTTGCGATGATATTTTTCTTAAGGAGCGTTTCGTCTACGTTGTAAGCGGATTTTATAGAGCCGTCGACGGGCTGCTGGCGTTATTGGGCTGTCTTTGGATGAATTCCTCCATGTCTCTTTTAATCGGGGTGTCGATCTGATTATCTATGTATCCATTGTTGACAAGGAGCTTAGTTACTCTGACCAGTTATATGCTGCCTGATGCCCATTGAATGCAGTGGGTGAAGGCTATTTTGATTAAGCTGTTTATTACGAATTGTTTGTATCGGTCTGGTCATTCTGACTTTCCATTGAGACAGAATCCTAGGTTGGGAGCTTTGGTGTACACCACCGTTTCAAAGGTACTGCTTGTATTGTTTGTGGACGAGAACATCATGAAAGGGGAGGTTATTATTAGTTCTGTTTACATAAATAAAGTTTAAGCAGGATGAATTTTTGAATTCCTCCATGAGTTGTTGGACAGTGTCGAAAATTAGGATTCTGTCTCGACGGAAAGTTAGAATGGAAAGGGGCGTTGATTTGTGGATCTGCCAGTGTGAGGTCCTATTTGATATCAACCGAATGAAAACTGACGCAGGCAAATTCGCTCACCCCATCTCCTTCCCATTCATGTAGGCAACGGTTGTCGTGCTAGATATAATTTTTGTCCACACCCACCTCCGAAATATATGAAGCGCTTAAACAAGCGCTTATTGTATATACAACATTATACGACCGTCAACGTCTACGCCAACTCCTGATCCAGGAGTAGCTCAGCGACATGAGGCCCACCGATCTAGTTCGAGGAATGAAGTCACTCTCTGATTCTCTCAATATTTCTGTGAGGGACGATTTACTGAAGGAGTTTATCTTACAGCACCTTCTTACATAAACCCAGCAAGTTATGGCTATCCTACCTCCAGATACTGCATTGAATCAGGTAGCAAACGGCAGATACTTACTCACTATAACAAACATTTGGCAGCTGTAATTAATTAAAAAAAGTCGCCCGACAAAAATTTTACTTACTCTTATTATTTTATGTAAAACTTTGTTCTGTGCTGAATTTTGCAAAGTGGCTGAAATAATTTCTTGCGGGGTCCAGAACACTTTAGATTGGCTTGGACTTTTGTGACTACCTTTTGAATGAATATATAACATTTAATCTATAATCAAAAAGTTTCAATTTATTCAAATTGAAAGTCCATAAATTCGGCTTTTTAAAATTGAAAATGATCGAAAACATTTGCCAAGCAGAGAAATAATTTAGATTTTCGTTCTCTTCCCATGCGACATTTCTTACTCATTGCTAGCTACTGCTTCGTTTTTATATTTGATCATATTTATACGCATTTCAAAATTATCCTTTTATTTTATTTCCCGTAGTTTAGAAACTATTATGAGATATTTCATCATTAAAATGTTTGATGTTTATGGGTCATTCTTTGTGTATTTCAATGATGCCTAAAATGTTATTTGGTTAAGATATTCGGCAGAACCGAAGTGCGGATCTTCACAGTTTCCATCGCGCCGTTCCAGTAAGATGGCGTCTCATCAAATATCTCCTGATTCTAAACCAGGTTTTATATAACTTACAGTATTGGCGTGTGTGTTGGAAGTTCGCGGGCGTGAAAATTCTGATCATTTTTCTTAGCCCCATTGAAAATTAAGATCGAGGCAGTATTTATTATGGTAAATATGAAGATCGGCGGCACGACCGGAAAAGTGTATTTTTTTGCGTGTATGTTTCGTTCACCCGCGCATGCATATTCATGTGCGTTTGGTTAAATTAAAACGTTAGAACATTATTCTATAAACAATTATGATTATATACTGGTGGGCTGTGTCCCCCAGACCCCCCCAATTGATTGAAACTCAGGATCATCGTAGGGGGGCCCCCCCTCACAGTGTTTAACCCCCCCTCCCACGAGCAGTCCCCTTGAATTTACTCCAAAAAGGTGAAACATATTGGAACACGGGCGAAATAGCTTGCGTCCCATCGTTCGCGCCGCCGATCGTAATGTTTACCTTTATTTTCATGGTTTTAAAAAGATTAATACCTTTTTTATTCATATTAAATATATTTCCCTTAACTTATAGTTTTGCATTAACTTCATGTTCGAAAAAATGAAATTTATAAAGAAATTAGGAGGTACTATTCAGAATTAACTGTAAATTCTGTTTTTCCTCAGTTGCGTCTGAAATATCTAAAGATCAACCTCCTTCCGAAGGCGCCTCTACGAAACCCGGTAAGATTGATTGCCTTTAGTCTTCTCAGAATTTAGGTTATGGATAACTCGGACAATACAGGAATGCATACAAAGTTTTGTTCGATAAGTAACATTTATTCAATTCATCCAAACCTAATTTTCTGTGCTAGAAAGTCGTAAGGATAGCGTTAAATAAATCTATTCAATTTCCGTTGTCATAGACACTTCATTATCAAAAGAAGACCCACAGTTATTCACACCCAACTTTATATACATTCCTGTATAGTGTTTAAACTAGGTTGGAGATGGTAATGTCAAAAATACGTTCTTAGGCTTCTTTTGCTCTGCTTTATTCAAAACTAACACTTCGTTTCATGTGCAAATGCTTCAAAATACAAGTAAGTTAAGTCCACTTCATCGACTCAAATTTTTGAAGCGCAAGAAACGAGATAAGATTTGACCCCCCCCCTCCCGTAAAAACGAGCTTAAATACAAAGTATTTTGGAGCTAGATAAGAGTTGCAGCCTATGTCCACCGTTTTTTGCTATTTATTTAAATGGTACCTTAATACACACGTTTGCAGGTTAATAATATACAACAGTTCACACATCTCGTACCCAATCAACAAAGAAATATTGCTAAATCAATTATAGCTTGAATTTCCCAAATTCGTCATCACGAGAGCAACCAACAATGCAATCACCATATATAGCAATACTGAAATCATTATTAGAGCGGCTTAACGCCATCTTCTTACCAACACTCGGTCTATCTTTGCGTGTAAACATAAGACAACCAATCGAAAACCGACGAGACCAACTCCCGCAAAATGTGTAGGAAAAAGCGGTTAGGTAATGCGAAATGGATGGTGTGAAAGTTGTATAGAACGACTAGCCTACCAGGAACGCAAATACGAGGGCGCCAATCTCTTCAGCTCGCTCTTCGCAGGGACGCGCACCGTGTAATGTTACACCTGGTATCCTGGATGAGCGGCTTGCCCTCCTGGTTAATGTGTCTGCAGTTAATCAGCATCGGCCACGGCCTTCCGCCCCACTGCCCTCAACTGTGCACTATTAGTGTCCCATTTTCTCGCAGCTTTATATACCACTATTTTCGATCTTGTCTACATCTACACGATTCTTTTTATATCTCTCCTTCCTGAATTATGCAAGGGGATAGATGGTGTTGCGGGGGCTAACACCCCTGCTGCACCTGAAGCCTGGAGGACAGTTATGCAGGAGTATGATAATAGGTGATCGATCACCCACCCTACTCCTTGGACACTCCTATCTTTATTCTTCCTTATAATATACCCTTGTCTACCCACCTTCAACTCTTAACTTACTATCTGGAGATCCTCCAATGCCTCGGTTCACTTTCGGCCTCATACCAGAACGTGACCGAGGGCAAGATACACTGTGAGATCTCCACCTGCTGCCAGGGGCAAAATGTCGCTTCATGGGGTTGATTACCAACTCTGTTCACCACTTATAATGCAAATGTAAGGTGGCTACGCTAACACCATCCTTTGTGTTAGACCGCAAAGGCAACGTGATCGAGTACGGCGGGTCAGGTTTTCAAGGCCTATTTAGTTAAATTCCACAAGACGAGTATGTGTAAATGACATTCGGGATGTTTACCTCCAAAGGCATTGAAGGTTGTTATATTCTTTTTTTTCCGTGCGTCTTTTTTTCAACGTTCTTAGGAAACTCAACCTCCTCCACGTTCGCGTTGTTTCCAGAGGCACTTCCGTTCTCGGCCTTTATTAATGGTCTCATTGTTATGTTATTATGGCCTCCTCCTGTCCACCTCTCTTCGCTTCTCCGTTTTACTTTCTCAAGTGTGATTGATGGCGCCTGAGTTCCCGTAAGGGGCTAACGATTTGCCTTCCTGGCCACCAGATTGATGGGACTCGGCGTCCCGTCCAGCCCCAGCTTAGCATCATCTCCTTCTTTCTGACAGCCTGTGTTTTCTACCCTACTTCCTCACTTTCCCTACAACTGCTCCCACAACTTTTTCTGGTCGGCCCCTAATTTCAAAGGGTAGATACTGACTAGCTTCCTATCACGCACCATCCAGGATCGGGACTGAAGGGGGAGGGGACGAAGTCGCCTCACCCCTAGTGGGTTAATAACCTACCTCACCCCAACCCTCACCTTCCTCGTATATCCCTTCTCTCTCTCCTTTCACGGTCTATCAATTTTACGCCCAGACCAAGGTGGAGCCGCCATGCCGAAGGGCTGCCTGGCCACTGGGCGGGATGAGTTGTCTTGAATTACGACAGCCGACTTTGCCGGGCCCGTATTCACCCCTTGCAGAGTGGGCTACTAAGTGGAATGATTAACGTTTGCATCCCATGATAATAATAGGGTCACCATGCCCATTAGTAAAAGTTAAAAAGAAAATCTCCTCCACTTTACCACCGTCGGAGCTGCTCCAGCGCAGCTCCCTGTCAAAAGAAGGTCACCCCCCTGTGTTTATCCCCCGTAAGGGGCGCGGCGATGTGCCATCCTGGCCGCCGTGCTGATGGGACTCAGCACCCCGTCCGACCCCAGCTTAGCCTCTTCTCCTTCCTTCAAAACACTTGTTTCCTCGCTTTTCATACAACCTCTCTCGCAACTTTCAATGGTCAGCCTCTAATTTCACCGGGTAGATGCTGACCTTCTTCTTAAGTCAACCGTCCCGGATCGGGGCTGAGGGGGAAGGGGACAATGTTCCCTAACCCCTGAGCTCCAGTCTGGGGTGGTTGGTTTTTAACAACCTGCTTTATCCCCACCCATACCTTCCTCACATCCCTTTTCCTCTCCTCTTCACAATCTATATATTTTTTACGCCGTGTTCAAGGTGGAGCCGCCATGCCGATGGACTGCCAGGCCACCAGGCGGGAGGGGTGGTCTTAAATGGCGGCGCCTGGCTCTGCCGGGCTTGTAAGCACCTCTCGCAGTGCGAGATACTGCGAAAGGTGATGCGCGATTGCATCCCGTGTCAAAAAGAGGGTCACCATGCCCAATGATGAGTATAAAAAAAACCCAACCCCCAGCTTCCCCTATAACATCGACGGAGCCGCCCTTGGGCAGCTCCAGCAAAAAAATGGAGGCCACCCCCCCATGTGCTTGCTCAGGGGACCCTCCATATATCTCTAACCAGAGAGGAGGCTTACTCCTCTCCTTCGCTTACGGGTGTAGGGGACTCCCCCTCACCCCCTTCTCTGGAGGTGCTTTCGGGCGCCTCCCTTTTACCAGCGGCAGTCCCCTTTGTTCTTTCCAAGGGGATTGCCAAGAAAGCCAGCAGGCAGCCCTTAGCAAGCCACTCCACATCGAAGCAGCTTGGTAGGGCAAACCCCCTTAGGGGGGGAGAGGGAAGCCAGGCCCCCTCGGTCGCTTCCCTCAAAAGACCTGCTGGCAAGAATACTGAACCTTGCCGGGGTCAAGGCCCATGCCTCCCCAAAGAAGACTAGTGACGATACTGTCAACGGGACCTGCGGTGTCTTGGGGGAAAGAATGGCCAACTGGAGGCCTCCCCCTGAGATAGACATGGTCCTTGAGGAAACCCAGCCTCAGACGGTAGGGCCTTCCATGGGGAGGAATCCTGGCTCGGCGCCAAGCACCGAATCCGCCCCGATGCAAGGTCCTCCTCAAACGGCTGTGGTTTCCGAAGCAGTACAAGGAGGGGAGGGATCTCCTCCGACTGGTGCCCCCACGACTACCAGGAACTTCTCCATTTCAGAGAATGACCTGGCTGAGGCCGGTCCATCTGACCTGGGCGGTTCTTCCGGCGGAGGTGAGAAGCGGTTTCATTCTTCGCCCTCCTCTCCAAAAAAGAAAAAGAAGACAAGAAAGACTAAAAAGACTCGGGGCTCCTCTCCATCCGCGGGGGCTGCGGGGACGGATGGGTCTGCTGCCACTGGCAAGCGACCAAGCCAAGATCGGCAGATCCGCCCCCTCTGCCCCCCCCAGTTGCGGAGCCCCTGACTAAGACTAATACCAAGAGTGCACAGGGCGGAGCCTCGATGACATCGGGGCCCCTCATTCAGAGGTTACCTGGCGTTTTCGAGCCCGCTGGCTTCAAACGCTTCCTCGTTATTCGCTCCACTGATGGCACCATGTTGTCCAAGGGCAACATGATCCATTAGAGGAGAGGATTAGCTAGTGCAATTGGTAGGGAGCCGAAGGTAACCCGTTTCTCGGACGGGAGCCTTCTGGCGAATGCGGTGAATCCCGCCGAGGCGGCCAAGATAAGTGCTCTTCGGACACTTCATAGCACTCCGGTGAGTGTGACGCCGCACTCTACCATGAACTTTGTGAAAGGAGTAGTTTATGCGAGGGAACTCGTTGACTACTCTATTGAGGACATCACCCTAGAGCTGGCCGACCATGGGGCGGTCAAGGTCAAACATGTGATGATAAAAAAGGGAGGGGCCTCGAGACCCACCCCTACACTCTTCATCACGTTCAACTGTGACAAGCTCCCTGAGCCGGTGCGTGCCGGTTGGTACCGCCACTGCGTGAAGGCATTCGTGCCACTGCCGCGGCGGTGCTATTACTGTCACTGCTTCGACCATACGAATCGCTCATGTGGACGAGCAAAGTCTGGGTTACCCGAAGTCTGTGTAAATTGCTCCAAGGTCACACACGATAAGTCCAAATCGTGTGTGGCCAAGTGTGTCAATTGCGGAGAGCAGCACCCTGCTTTTTCGAAGCAATGTGGTGCATATCTCCTTGAGAAAGAAATCCTGGCCGATCAGGCCAAGGATCGACCCTCATTCCGCGAGGCAAAGGACTTGGTCCTGGCGCGCCTGGCTCTGCCTGGGACGTCATATGACTTAATAGTTAGAAAGGCACCCTCTGCTCCTGGCCCATCCAGGCCAACGAGCATGGTTGTTTCCGCGCCCATTCGGAGCCCTTCTGCGGGCTTTACCCAACCAGGGCGCTCCCCTGGTAAAGCTGTTCCCCGAAAGGAGGACAGCAACAAAGGAGCTTCGGCTCCTTCGCCCACGCCCCGTAGTGGAGCGAGTGGCTCGGAGACGGTGGTTCCTAGAAAAGAGGGCCCCCCGCATCCGAAGCCGCAGCGCCCGCCTAAGGTTTCGAGGTGGAGGGAGGAAAAGACGTGCATGGCGAGCCCAACCTCCCCCAATAAGTCTTCAAAGGCGACAGCGCCTTCAGCGCTTTGTCCGGCCAACAGTGCCCGGAAACTTCCCCCGGAAAGCGTACGGCCATTCCCGTGAGGGTCTTCAGTTCGAGGAGGGCTTCCGTGTCTCCTTTGAGCTAGGCCTGGAGGGCATATTCCTTCAATGGAATTGCCGTGGACTCCGGGCCAACTGGAAGGAGCTGTGGAGGCTCGTCTCATCACGTTCCCCGTTAGCTATCGTTTTGCAGGAGACCATGCTAGGCGCGTGCCCCCTGCCCGCCCTTCCGGGGTATAAGGGTCTTGCGACCCCACCACCGCGGGATGGCCGGGCTGGGGGATGCGCGGTTTACACCCGGCATGATGTCTCCGTTCTTCCTTTCTCTTTAGATACCTCCTTTCAGGCAGTGGCTGTGCAGCTGCACCTGGATAGGAGGTATACTCTTGTTTCTGCGTACATTCCATTGTCATCTGACTTCGACGCGGGGGATTTCCGCCGCGTCGTAGCACGGTTGCCGAGGCCCTATCTCTTGCTTGTAGATCTGAACGGCAGGCATCCTTTCTGGGGAGATTACTCCATAAATCCCAATGGACAAGTCGTTGCCGATCTGATCGAAGAGCTTGAGATGGGTGTCCTAAACGTGGATGAGTTTACGCATCACTGTCCGAGAACCGCTTCATTTTCTTGCCTCAACCTATCTTTGTGCTCTTCGGATGCACAGCCTGATTTTGATTGGGGGGTGGTCGATGACCTCCATGGTAGTGATCACTTTCCCATTCAAATATCATTTTCAGGGCAAGTGCCGCCTGAGAGACCACCTCGGGCGCGGTGGCCTGCATTTCAGGAAATGACTGAATTCTCTATCTTAATCGAAGAGTTTTGGTCGCTAGATGAGGCCGTTGAGTTCTTCTCCAGCAACCTTATCGCCGTGGGCCTGACTACTATTCCTAGGACGTCTGGCCGATTTGCACGCCGACCACTCCCATGGTGGTCGGCCAAGTGTGAGACTGCCCTGAAACAGAAACGTTATGCCTACATGTGGTATAAGCGCCACCCGAACGATTTCACTGTCGCTGAATTTCGTCGTGCTAGGGCTAGGTTCCGGTATATTTCGAAGCACGCCCGCCGCTCTTCTTGGCGGGCATACGTGTCTTCACTTAACGGGAAGACCCCTTTAGCTGAGGTGTGGAAGCGAGTCAAAAGGATTCGGTGCAAGTTCTCGCAGGACCCCTCTCCCGTTCTCCAGGAGAATGGACCGCAATCTCGGACCCCGCGTCTGTGACGGAATCCTTAGCGACCGCCTTTTCCGCATTATTTAGCCGTGATGCTGCTCCGCCAGCTTTCCATGCACGTCGTGATGTCGCGGAAGGCCGCCGACTGGACTTTACCTCCAGAGGCGGAGAACCCTTCAACGACAAGTTTACTGTGAGTGAGTTGAGTTCCGCTCTCGCTTCGTGCGCAAGCACCGCCCATGGTCCGTCGATGTCCCGTACGCCATGCTTCGACACCTGGGTGAGCGAGGCATGGCATTTCTGTTAGATTTGTTCAACAGGATCTGGGTGGAGGGTCTTCTCCCAGACTCCTGGCGAATCCCTACTGTGCTCGCCTTTCGCAAGCCGGGGAGAGATCACTCTACTCCGACCGGTTTCCGCCCAATCTCTCTAACCTCTTGCGTGTGCAAGTTGATGGAGAAATTGGTAAATGTTAGATTAGCCTATTTCCTGGACAGCGAAGGCCATCTGTCTTCTGCACAGTGCGGCTTCCGTATGTTTCACTCCACGTCGGATGCTCTGCTCCGACTGGAAAATGTTGTCTGCGAGGGTTTCCTTCGTAGACAGCACTACGCCATGGTGTTTTTCGATTTGGAGAAGGCCTATGATACCGCATGGCGATACGGTATCATGGAGACTCTCCACATGATGGGGGCGAGGGGACGCCTCCCAATGTTTATATCTGAATTTTTGCGACATCGTCGATTCCACGTACGGGTGGGGGGAGCCCTCTCCGGCCCAAAGGATCAGGAAGAGGGTGTTCCGCAGGGAAGTGTCCTCAGTGTCACACTCTTTGCCCTAAGCATCAACGGCATCACCTCGGTGCTGCCGGAAGATGTTCTCGCTACGCTCTACGTGGACGACCTTTCGATCTCTTTTGGCGCGGCCCAGATGCCAACTCCGGAGCGTCGACTCCAACAGGCATTGAACTGCGTCTCTCGCTATGCCGAAGCGCACAGGTTTCGGTTTTCTTTGGCCAAGACTAAGGTGGTGCACTTCTGCCGCCATCCACAGCTTCACCCCGACCCAGATTTGTTTCTTGATGGGGTGCGCCTGGATGTGGTTGAGTCTCACCGTTTCCTTGGTCTTGTATTCGACCGACGCCTCACCTGGGAGGCTCATATTTGCAGCCTTAGGGTCTCTTGTACTCGCGCCATGGACATTCTCCATTCCGTGACGTTCAGCGCTTGGGGCGCTGATAGGGCTACTGCCTTACTTTTGCATCGATCCTTTGTTCGCTCGAAGCTCGACTACGGATGCGAGTTTTATGCATCCGCAGCCGAGCGTTTATTGCGGAAGGTGGATTCGATCCACCACACCGGCCTTCGCCTTGCGACCGGTGCCTTCCGCACTTCCCCCATTGAGAGCCTGTTGGTTGATGCTGGGGAGATGCCACTCCTTCTGCGCCGCGTGCAGTGCATCACTCGCCTGTACGCGCGAGCCCGGCGCCTCCCTCAGTCGCCAACAGCTGTCACTGCATCCGCAGCTGATCTCGATGGTGCCTATGCCGCCGGGAGACGCCAGTCATACCCTAAGCCCTTTGGGTTTAGGGCCAGGAAACTCCTTCGAGAGGTAGATATAGCTCTCGGGCCAGTGGCGCCTCTGTTTCTGCCCAGGACGCTACCCTGGAGGGTACTACATTTGGTTATTTGTCGCCACGCCTCTGCTCATAAAGCTTATACTGCGTCGGGAGTATTGCGTTTGACTTTTTTGGAGCACACATCGTGTCACGCTGGAACCGTGCCAGTGTATACGGATGGCTCCAAGTCCCAAGAGGGGGTCGGCTTCCACGCCGTATCCCCTCTGTTTGAAGTTAGCGGGGCTCTACCAGGCGCTGCGTCTGTCTTCACGGCCGAGCTGGTGGCAATACACCACTCGGTACGGGAGATTACGCGACGTGCCCGGTTTGGAGACCGGATTGTTATCTATAGCGACTCACAAAGCGCCGTGAGTGCTCTCGGGGCATTGGAATCTCCGCATCCCCTGGTTCGCGAAATCCGTGACACCACGGTTTTGGCGAGCCGGGCAGATGTCGAGATTATTTTCTGCTGGGTTTCTGGACATGTAGGAATTGCGGGGAATGAGCGCGCCGATGAGGGCGCCAAAAAGTCCGCGAGGACTCTGCGACCGGCCCAGCGTTTCGCTCTTCCTCACACCGACTACATGGCAGGAATACGGGCAGTTCTTCGGACTGCTTGGCAAAGAAGATGGGAGACGATCGAAGGGAACTTAAAGTTGTGTGCCATTGCGCCGCAACTGTTCCCATGGACCTATCCCCCAATGCCGCGGCAGCTTCAGGTTGCTTTCTGTCGTCTCCAAATCGGGCACACTCGTGTGACGCATCGCTATTTGGTGGAGCGCTCGCCTGCGCCTTATTACAACGACTGCGTCGTCCCCCAGACTGTTCGGCACATTCTTGTCGAATGTCCCAGTCTGGGTGATCTTCGCGCACGACACCTGTCCCGGTACCTGGATGGGCGGGGTCGCTACCACCTGTCCCTTGTACTCGGGATGAGTGCGTGCACTTTGACTGGTGGACTTGTTGACTTTTGAGGGAGGCCGGCCTTCTCCCTTTGATTTAACCAGGTTTAGTTGTTGTTTTTGTTATTGTTTTGTTATTGTTATTTATTTTTATTGTTGTTTCCTGTTCATTTTTTAAAGTAGCCGAGAACTAGGCTGTTTGTTTACGGCCACTTATGCCTAAGTCGGAAGTCGCCAGGTAGCTCCTTAAATAAAAAAACCCCCTGTGTTTATCAGGAGACCCTCCAAATCTCTTCTACCGGAGTACCGGAGAGGACGCTTACTCCTCTAGGCCTATGGGTGTGGTGGACTCCCCATCACCCCTTTCTCTGGAGGCGCCCTTGTGCGACTCCCTCTTTCCAAAGGGAGTCCTTTCTTTGTTTCACAGGGGACTGCCAAGAAAAGATGCAGGAGGCCCAATATTAACCGTTCTCAGTGTTAGCAGTTCGATAGGGCCAACCCACTTAGGGGGGGCAAGGGATCGCAGGGCTTGTCAGTCCGTACCCCCTAACTCCGCCACTCGTGTATTTTGAGTTTACAGAGGGTCGGCGTACGTGCCACCCTCTCTGCCCCTATGGATGCCAGTTAGCCGGTCTAAGCCAAGACAGACGGTGCATCGAATAGAATTTGTCATTTTTTTTGTGGGAACATGGAGGCCATCCAGGGGGTTGAACCCGGGCTCGGTGCCAACCACAGAACACAAGTCTACCCCTGTGCAAGCTCCTCCTCAGACGGCTCGGGAACATGAGGCCAGACAAGGAGAGGAGGGATCTCCTCTCCTGGTTGGTGCCTTTGTGACAGCCAAGACCTCCATTTTGGAGAAGGATCTAGCTGAGGCTGGTCCATCCGGCCTAAAGGCTCCTTCCGGTGGGGTTGCGAATTCATTCCCCACCCTCCTCTCCTCAAAAAGAAACCGTGAGACTAAAAAATCTAAGGGCTTTTCTGCCTCCGCATAGACCACGGGGAGGGACGGGACCGCTGTCATTTCGGTATGCAACCAAGCCAAGAACGGCACGTACCGCAGGGGGAGAATCCTACATAAAGACCAAAAGTGCGCAGAGTGGAGCTTAGATTACCTAGGCGCCCCTCATTCAGAACTTGCCTAGCGTTTTCGAGCGCACTGGCTTCAAACACTTTCTAGTTTTCCGCTCTAACGATGGCACATGTTGGCTAAGGACAATATGATCCATCAGAGGAGAGCACTAGCTAACATGATTGGTAGAGAGCCAAAGGTGACCCGTTTCTCGGACGGGAGCCTTTGGGCGAATGCGTCGTATCCCTCCGAGGCGTCCAAAATTAGTGCTCTTCGGACACTTGATGGAACCCCGGTGAGTCTGACGCCACACTCTAGCATGAACTAGTGAAAGTAGTTTGTGTGAGTGAACTCGTGGACTACTCTATATATGACATCACATTATAGCTGGTCGAACAAGGAGCGGTCAGGTTCGAACGTGTGAGGAGAAAACAGGGAGGGGCCCCGAGACCCACCGCTACACTATTTGTCACGTTCGACTGTGACAGGCTGCCTGAATGCATTCGTGACACTGCCGCGAAGGTGCTACTACTGACCATTCGGAACCCTTCTGCAGGTTATACGAACCCTGGGCACACCCCTGGTACACCTTACGGCATAGCGAGCCAAACCACCCACGATAAGAGCTCGAAGGTGACAGCACTTTCAGTTCATTGTCCAACTAACAGCCCCCGGAGTTTTGCGTCCGGGAATCGTTCGGCCATTGCCGTGAGGGTCTTCTTTTCAAAGAAGGCCGCCGCATCTCCTCTAAGCTAGGCCTGGAGGGCAGATTCTTTCAATGGAATTGCCGCTGACTCCGGGTCAACTGGGAAGAGCTGCAGAGGCTCGTCTCCTCCTGTTTTCCCTTCGCTATCTTTTTACAGAAGACCATGATTGGCGTGTACTCCCTGCGAACCCTCCAAGGATATAAAGGTTTTTAGACTCCACTACCACGGGATGATGGCCGGGCAGGAAGATGCGCCATTTACACCCGGCATGATGTATCCATTCTTCTCTTCGCTTTAGATACCTCCTTTCTGGCAGTAGCTGTGCAGCTGCACCTTGATAGGAGGTATGTATACTGTTATTTCTGCGTATATTCCACCGTCATCTAACTTCGACGCGGGGGAATTATACTGGATCGTAGCAAGTTTGACAGGGCCTTTTCTCTTGCTTGGGGATCTGGACGGGAGACACCCCCTCTGGAGAGGCTCCGATCAATCCCAGGGGTCAGGTTCTTGCCGTCCTTATCGACGAACTGAAGATAGGCGTTCTAAATGTGGATCAGTTTACGCATCACTGCCCGGGAACCGCTTCATTTGCCTATCTCGATCCATCTTTGTGCTCTCCGGATCCACACCCTGATTTAGTGTGAGGGGTAGTCGATGACCTTCATGGAAGTGATCACTTTGCCATTCAAATATCATTTTCTGGGCCGCTGCCGCCTGAGAGCCAGCCCCCGTGGGGCTTGGTGCGATTGCGTTGGTCTACATTTTAGGAAATGACTGATTTATCTATCTCAGTCGAGGATTTTAGGTCGGTTGATGAGGCCGTTGAGTTCTTCTCCGACAACCTCATCGCCGCGGGCCTAACTACTATTCTTAGAAGATCTGTCCGTTTTGCTCGTCGACCCCTCCCGTGGTGGTCAGCAGAGTGTGAGGCTGTCATTAAACAGAAGCCTTATGCTTACATGCGCTATAAGCGCCGCTCGAACGACTTCACTGTCGGTGAATTTCGTCGGGCTAGGGCTAGGTTCCAGTCTATTTCGAAGCACGCCCGCCGTTCCTATTGGCGGGCATACGTGTCTTCACTTAACGGGGAGACCCCTCTAGCAGAGGTGTGTAAGAGAGTCAAAGGGGTTCGGGGCAAGTTCTCGCAGGACTTCTCTCCCGTTTACCAGGTGAATGGGACCACAATATCAGACCCGTCTTCCATGGTGGAGTCCTTCGCGAACGCTTTCTCCGCATTCTCTACGGGATGGTGCTCCGCGAGCATTCAATGCGGATCGTGATGTTGCGGAAGGCCGCCGACTGGACTTTACCTCCAGAGGTGGAGGCAGTCGCCAAATGGGCTCCCTCCACCCCCCAAAAAGTCTGAATTGGTCACACTCGAGGGACGTATCTCCATCAGATAGAGCGCTCCCATGTACCTTACTGTGACGACTGCTTTGTATCCCAGACTGGTGGATCTTATGGCGCATTACCTGGCCCGGTGCCATGACATATGGGGTCCCTTTTGTTTGTCATTTCTATTCGTGAGTGGCTCGTGCACTCCCAACTGTTGAACAATGGAGTCTTCAGAAGAGATTGGCCTCCCCTATAATATTTAGGGTTTGGGTTTTTGGTTCACGCTCAGAACCCTTTGGGAGCGAGCTGACCGCCAGCGCTGAGGGTGCCTTTTCACTGTACTTCACTTTTTATTGTTAGTGGTCGCAATGGAGATCTTAAAATAATTCTAAAAAAAATTAACGCTAAATTCGGTTTTTCCTCAGTTGCGTCGGAAGTGTCGAAAGATGATCCTCCTGCTGAAGATGCACCCTCGAAGCCCGGTAAGATTGCCTTTAGTCTTCGCGGAATTAGTCATCAGGAATTCGGTTAATACACGATTGTATACAAAGTTCTTTCTTGATAGAAAGTTCGTATATGTATATTGTTATATAGATAGGTGTATCCAATTTCCGTTGCCATAGAAACCTCATAGTTAATAGAATAGCCACGTTTATTCACACCCTTTTATATACAATCCTGTATAGTGTTTAAACTAGGTTGGAGATGTTACCGAGTGTAGATAGAGGAGAGTAAGAAAGGGGGCAAAGAAAAAAATAATAGCGTAGGCGAGTTGCGAACAGCTTCCCGCGTCGCTGGACCACTGGTAGCCAGCGGCGAATCCACTCGGCCATCCTGAGTCTCAAAAAAGACTCATTCAAACGAAGCTTTTAAGCCACTCGCCTGCACTTTTCGTACGCTATACCGAGATCAAAAATACCTTGTCTTATGCTTCTTCTGTGCTTTATCCAAAACTAACCTTTCGTTTCATCCGAAAATGCTTCGAAATACAAGTAAATTAATTCCACTTTATCGACTCAAATTTTGATGCCCAAGAAACAAGATGAGATTTGAAAGCACCCTCCAAAACGAGCTTAAATACAAAGTATTTTGGGAGTTAAAGAAGCATTACAGCTTTTGGTGAAAGAAAAGAACTGGCAAAGTCGATTTTAACCTAAAAGTAACAAGCTTTGATCAGAAAGGCAACTAACAAGGGCATCGCCATATATAGCAACACTGAAATCATTATTAGAGCGGCTTAAAGACATTTATAAAAAATACTCTTTCTATCTATGCGCCTAAACATAAGGCAATAAATCGACAACCAACAAGGCCAACTCGTCCCAAAAGTCGTGAAGTAAGAAGTAGAGGGTGTAGTAGGTACTAGACTACTAGGCGCGCAAAGTAGCTTCTCCTACACTCCTCTATCTACCTATTGACGGTTTAAAAACTTCGCTTGAATGAGTATTTTTTTCAAAAATAGGTGTCATAGGCCTTTGGTAACCGTCGCCCGATGGGCGCTATTAAAAAAACAAAAAAACTATCCCTCGGCCTCTTCAGGTCGCTTTCTGTCGCCTCTGAATTAAGGAGACACGGGACCCCCCGCCATTTGACGGAGCTTCCCCGGCACCTTACTGCGTGGTTGCCCAGATTGCACGGCACATTCTTGCTGACTGTCCCACTCTGGGGGATGTTCCCACACGTTACCGGAACGAGCGGGGATCGTTACCGCTTGTCCCTTGTCCTCGGGACGAGTTCGTGCAAATAGACTTGTAGGCGGGTTCTTTGGAGGACATGTCCTTCTTTGGGATCACCAGTGGAGACTGTAAAATAATAATAAATTAAACGCTAAATTCTGTTTATCCTTAGTTGCGTCTGAAATGTCGAAAGATCAACCTCCTGCTGAAGGCCCCTCTTCGAAACCAGGTACGATTGCTTTTAGTCTTCGTAGAATTTAAGTTATGGGGGATGGGGATAATACAGGAATGCCTACACAGTTTTGTCCAATAAGTAACATTTATTCAATAAAAAAAACAACTATTGGTAAAACTGCAATAAACGCAACTAGGATACGGCGCTTACTAACCGCCAGCCAAACATAATCTTCCGTGCAGTTTCTTAAATAAATCTACCTAATTTCCTTTGCCATAGAAAACTCATAATGGAAAGAATATCCACTAAGGTGGTCCTTTAAAAAAAATTATCTGTTTGGGTTATCCCTGGATATTATTACTAGTCTTACAAAAATAGTATATACAAAATCCAAACTCATTCGGTTAATATTATCTGCACCCGCACTCACCATTAGCCAATTTAAAGGAATGAAGCATCTATTAAAGTTAGAAGGATAACACAAACCTATATTTAACCATATAATGAATCAAAATAAAAGTTAGCAAAGGAAAATTTAACTTAACATACTTCTTTAATTCGTCGGGAAACCATATTGTTATTCTCAATAACCTAAAGGAGGAAACGTCGCTGTTCTCAATCTTGTGTGAGAATATTAGGTCGTTAATAACGCAAATCATTTTACACAATCATTGATAACTTCAATAGTGCTGATATCCAGAGAAACAATTATATAATCTGGTGAGCTTTCCCGCTACATAGGATCTACACAGAAATTCGTTTGGCAGATTGAATACTTAAAAAAAGATATGAGATTTTGAAGTTATGAACGTTAATATATTTTTCTTCAAGCAATCATCTGCAGTGGCCATTCGCGTCATTTGCTATAATGCGAGTACAACTAATTCTTTCGAAATGTACCACAAATACCGAACGATTACTTTGGATCAAATTGTCAAATTTTCTCTGTATTCATAAAGCACAACTGACTCGTATAAATTAATGCCATTAGCTGATATATAATTATGAAATGGAGCTTTATACAAAGTAGTTACATATATATTTACCACAAATATAACGACACATTGAAGACTTAGGACGTCCGCCTGCCTAATATTTTGAGGTGGAGGGAGGAAAAGACTCTCAAGGCGAGCTCAACCTCCCCCGATAAGTCATAGAAGGCGAAAGTGACTTCAGCGCATTGTCCGGCCAACCGCGCCCGAAGTTCTGCCTCCGGGAAACGTACGACCATTCTCGTGAGGGGTTTCTCTTCGAAGAACGCCCCCGCACCTCCTCCGAGCTACGTCTGGAGGGCATATTCCTTAAATGAAATTGCCGCGGACTTGTGGCTGACTGGGAGGAGCTGCGGAGGCTCATCTTCTCGTTTCCCTTGGGTATATATTTGCAGGACACCATGCTGGGTGCGTGCCCCCTCCCCACCTCGCGGGGTATAAGGGTTTTGCGACCCCCACCCTCACGGAATGGGGACTTTGCAGGGGGATGTGCTATCTACAACCGGAATGATGTATCGGTTCTTCATTTGCTTCAAGTACCTCTTCTCAGGCAATAGCTGTGCAGTTGCATCTGGATAGGAGGTATACTGTTATTTCCGTGTGCATTGCACCGTCAGCCGACTTCGACGCGGGGAACTTCCGCCGTGGCGTGGCATGGTTGCAGAGGCCCTTCCTCTTGCTCAGGATTCTGAACGGCAGCCCCCCTTCCCTGAGGAGAATCTCGATCAATCTTAAGAGTGAGGTCAATGCCGACCTGATCGACAAGCTGGACATAGGTGTCCTAAATGTGGATGAGTTTACGCATCAATGCCCGAGAACCGCCTTATTTTCCTGTCTAGAACTATTTTTGTGCTCTCCGGATGCACAACCTGATTTTGGGTGGGGGGTAGTCGATAGCATCCATGGTAGTGACCACTTTTCCCTTCAAATATCATTTTTCTGGGCTGCTTCCGCCTGAGAATCCGCTTCAGCGATGCTTTGCGCAGGTGCGGTGATTCGCATTTCAAGAAATGACTGACTTCTCTCTCAGTCGCAGAATTTAGGTCGGTAGATGAGGCCGTTGAGTTCTTCTTCGACAACCTTATCGCCGTGGGCTTAACTAGTATTCCTAGAACGTCTTGCAGTTGTGCACGCTGAACGCTTCCGTGGTGGTCAGCCGAGTGTGAGACTGCCCTCAAACAGAAGAGTTATGCCTACATGCGGTCTAAGCGCCACCCGAACGATTTCACTGTCGGTGATTTTTATCGAGCTAGTGTTAGGTTCCGGCATGTTTCGAAGCATGCCCGCCGCTCTTCCTGGCGGGCATAGGTCATACATGTCTTCACTTAACAGGAAGACACCTCTAGCAAAGGTGTAGAAGAGAGTCGAAACGATTCGGGCCAAGTTCTTGCAGGACTTCCCTCCCGTTCTCCCACAGAATAGGACCACAATCTCGGACCCCGCGTCCGTGGCGGATTCCTTCTCGACAGCATACTCCACATTCTGCAAGTTGTCATCCACGTTGGATGCTCGGCTCTGCACCGACTAGAAAATGCCGTCTGCGAGGGCTTCCTTGTAAACAGCACTACGCGACGCTATTTTACGATCTGGAGAAGGCGTATGATACCGCATGGCGATTCCACGTATGGTTGGGGGGGGGAGCCCTATCCGGCCTAATGGAAGAGGTTGTCCTACAGGGAAGTGTCCTCATTGTCACACTCTTTGCCCAGGCCATCAGCAGTATCACCTCGTTGTTACTGGAAGATGTTCTCGCTGCGCTCTACTTAGACTACCTTTCTAACTTTTTTGGTGTGGTCCATATGATAACTGGGGAGTGTCGTCGCCAACAAGCTCAACCCTGACTCGAAATTGTCACTAAACTTGGTTCACCTTGAAGTGGTAGATTCGCAACGTTTTCCTGCTATTGTTTGTTGACTGAGGCCTTGCCTTCGAAACCTCGGTATAGCTCTTGGATCGGTGGTACTCTGATTCTGCCCAGGACGCCACCCTGGTGGGTACTACCCTCACCTATTTTTCGCCACGACTTTGCTCCATAAGTTTGCACAGTGCCGAGATTATTGCGCTCGGCCTCTTTGGACCACACTTCGTGTCACTCTGGATCAGTGCCAGTGTATACAGATGCATCCAAGACACAAGCGAAGACGGCTTCCACGCTATATCCCCTCTGTTTGAACTCAGGGCATTTCTACCAGGCGCTGCGTCTGGCTTCATGGTCGAGCTGGTTGCAATACAGCGTTCAGTACGCGAGATAGCGCGTCGTGCTGTTCGGAGACTTAATTGTAATCTTTAGCGACTGACAAAGCGCCCTAATTGTTCTTGGATATTGTTGCAAGATTATTTTCTACTCGGTTCTTGGACACGTGGGAATTAGCGCGCCAACGAGGGCATTAGAGAGTACGTGAGTACTGCACGATTTGCAAGGTCCCGATCGACCTTGCGAATCGTAGCTTAAAAGCTTGTTTTGGTCTTCCGCTTAGCCAAGTGGCCTAAGAGTTATTTAATTGAGATCAAAGCGGATGCTCGCTGTCTCAGTGTGCACGGGTTTGAATCCCACCCCTGTACGGAATTTTTTGCGAATTAGGAAATAATATATCCGAAGAAAGATTTTCCCGTTTTCTGTTTTTTGCGATTTGTTGGATTCATTTTCATCATTCTTTCGCGTTCATGAAAGATTTATTTATATATATATATATATATATATATATATATATATATATATATATATATATATATATATATATATATATATATATATATATATATATATATATATATATATATATATATATATATATATATATATATATATATATATATGAATATTTATTTAATACGAAGCTGGTCCTCCTTATGCTTTCTGAACAGCATCGATGAGTTTTGGAACTATTCATGCAGCTTCCTGACTTCATTGAGAGGAATCTTGAGCCATTATTCTTGCAATACCTGCTCCAGCTGTTTCAGACACGACAGTGGAGGGTAATGACTTCTAACATGTCGCTCCAAGACGCACTAAAAATGCCCAATAATATTAAGATCTGGAGATGTGGGGGCCACTCCATGTGTTGTAGCTCACTCCTAGGCTCTTTCTTAACCACATGAGCATGTGTATTGGGGCATTGTCATCTTTGAAAAAGCACTCATCATCAGGAAATAATATCTGGACCATTGGATGGACTTGATCTTCCCGAACATTCCGATATTCGTTGCTGTTGATCCTACCATGCAGGGCAACGATTGAACCAAGAAAATTCCAAGATATGACTGTCCAAACCATCACTGACCCTCCTCCGCGCTTTATTGTAGGAAGAAGGCAGTCGGGATTAAAAGCTTCCCAGGGCAGCCTCCACACATAAACTCGCCCTGCAGTGGGGAAAAGAGAAAAACTGGACGTTGGAGAATATCACTTGCTTGCATTGGTCTGTCGGCCAGCCCTTGTGATCTCTACACCAGTTAAACCTTTTCTGAATGTTTAGATGAGAAAGAAGAGGTTTCTTGATGGCGGCTCTTCCATGATATCCGCCTTTATTGAGGTTCACGGCGAACAGTTTTGGTCGAAACTGGGCAAGTGAAATGTTGATTCAACTCTGCAGTCACTTTAGGAGCAGTTGTCCTGGGATTTTTCAACATTCGTCGGTCTCTTTCAGCGAGCTTCGAAGTCCTGCCAAAATTACTCCTACTGCTAGAGGTTTTGCCATGCTTCTTGAATTATGTCATGGTCCTTGATATGGTAGCTCTCGAAAAACCAAGGAGTACAGCTGTTCTGGTGACGGAAGTTCCTGCAATTCGAGCCCCAACAATTTGCCCTTTTTCTAACTTACTGAGGTCACGCATCTTGGCATCTATACCACGACCTGGAAAATAAATACAAATAATCATTAAAGTTGATAACTAAAACTATGTATCTACAATAAAAACAAAACACTCACGATGAAATTTGGATGGACATTGGTAATATAATGGCTCATTGAAATATTGGTGTTAAATTTCTACTGTTCCAATTATTTTGTCAAACCCCTGTATATATATATATATATATATATATATATATATATATATATATATATATATATATATATATATATATATATATATATATATATATATATATATATATATATATATATATATATATATATATATATATATATATATATATATATATATATATATATATATATATATATATATATATATATATATATATATATATATATATATATATATATATATATATATATATATATATATATATATATATATATATATATATATATATATATATATATATATATATATATATATATATATATATATATATATATATATATATATATATATATATATATATATATATATATATATATACATATATATATATATATATATATATATATATCCTTCTTTTTCCCCTCATTTTTGCGATCTCGACTGGATATCTTAAAATAATAATAAAAAGTTAACTCTAAATTCTGTTTTTCCTCAGTTGCACCTGAAATGTCCAAAGATCAACCTCCTGCCGAAGGCACCTGTTCGAAACCCGGTAAGATCTCCTTTACTCTTCCCGAAATTGAGGTTATGGATAATAATTATTAATTCGGTCACTACAGGAATGCATACAAAGATATGTCTAATATGTAACATTTATTCAAGAAAACCAACCTAACTCTGGGTTAAACTGCTATAAACGCAACCAGGGTAAAGTACTTACTAACCGCCATCCAAACATAATCTTAAAATAAATCTATGGAATTTCTGTTGCCAGAAAAGTCATAATTAAAAGAATAGCCACGTTTCCCTACACACATTTTTTATATATAATCTGGTATTGTTTTATATAGTCTGGTATAGTTTATTATATACAGTCTGGTGTAGTTTATTATATACAGTCTGGTATAGTTTATTATATGCAGTCTGGTGTAGTTTATTATATACAGTCTGGTATAGTATATTATATACAGTCTGGTGTAGTTTATTATATACAGTCTAGTATAGTTTATTATATACAGTCTGGTGTAGTTTATTATATACAGTCTGGTTTAGTTTGTATATAAAAGTCTGGTATAGTTTTTTATATACAGTCTGGTGTAGTTTTTTATATACAGTCTGGTGTAGTTTATTATATACAGTCTGGTATAGTTTTTAAGGTTGAAGTTCTTGCAAAGATACAAAATGGCTTGTATAGGCTGTACTTTACTTAAGCCTTTTCCTACTGCACAGTAACTTTTCGGACAGTTTTATTCACGATATTGCAATTTCTTCTACACTAAATGTCCCCTAAAGACCCGAAGACAAATCTACAAGACTAGGCTGTATATTAACGACCACACTAGGGAAGCCCTGATGGGTCCTGGTGTGCTTTTCCCTCGCCTCCTCTTGCCAATTATTTACCTTTTATTATTAATATTAGCCTTATTATCGTTCTTATTATTGGTTAGTAGTAATATTTATTTTTATTATTACTATTTATCATTTTTATGAATTATATTTATGTACATATAATATTACTACGCATTACTATAAATAGGTGTTATTATTATGTATTAAAATTATTATTTATTATTATTAGTGTTATTTATTATTAATACGGCTACCCCCTCAACCCTTTTTACCCGCACTTTGGACCAGGAGGATTGTTCCCTCCTGGACAGAGTTCGCTCTGGTAGCCATGGTACCCCGGTGCACTGCATGTCATCTTGGGTTGACCTAGTACCAGGGTATGATAATAATAGGTGATCACCCACCCTCCTCGTTTGTGAACCTGTTTATCTCTACTTCCCTTTATTACATACCCGCCCTACACTCTTCCACACTTGCTCTTCTATCCACAGAGGTTCTGTTTGCCTGGCACCCTTTCGTCCTCTTATGAGCCCCAGTCGAGAGGTCCCTAACTAGTGTCGGGCCGAAAGCCCTCTGGCTAGGGCAAGTATTGGATACAAGGGTATATTGGGCCGTCGGCTCCGCTCACCTTGCAGGACACACATAAGGTGGCTACGCCGGCACCATCCCTTATGGTTAACGCTTAAGGGCAATTTGGCCTGAATGGCGGGCCGGGTTGACGAAGCCTATTAAGACTCAACTCTTGTCGCATGTTTCTGCTCCGAGGTGAGTATGGCCTCTCCCCGACGCTGGAGCGTATTTCTTTCTTGCTTTTTTATGGGGGAATATTTGTTAGGTCGCGGGATATAACCCACCATCTTTTTTCATAGCCAATCTTTAGTAATTCTCATTATTTTGCAAATTTTATCAATTTTTTACTATATTTCGAAATGCCAAACTTCGCTCAACCTTGGTGTTGGGGCTCAGTAGGGAAAACTTCGATGACTCAACTCTAGCGGGTGGAGGAGCTACTATCTCATCGCTCTCGATTGGTAAAAAAGTTTCCTTTTTATCAATTTTAAAGCCGCCCTCTTGCAACTCCACCTCTGAGTTTACCAGGAAGCTCTCCAAGGATCTATAAGAGGAGATCCGTAAACAGTGCATTATTCGCCTGTACGCGCGAGCCCGGCGCCTCCCTCAGTCGCCAACAGCTTTCATTGCATTTGCAGCTTTGAGGTTTAAGGCTTTGAAACTCCTTTGGGAGCTAGATATAGCCCTCGTGCCGGTGGCTTCCTGTTTCGGCCCAGGTCGCCACGCCCCAGCTCCCAAAGCTTCTACAGCGCCGAGAGTATTGGGTTCGGTCTTGTTGGAGCACACTTCGTGACACGCTGGAACCGTGCCATTGTATAAGGATGGCTCCAAGTCCCAGAGGGGGTAAGTTTCCACGCCGTGTCCCCTCTGTTTGAAGTCAGCGGGGCTCTGCCAGGCGCTGCGTCTGTCTTCACGGCCGAACTGATTGCAATACACCGCTCGGTACGGGGGATAACGCGACGTGCCCGGTTCGGAGACCGGATTGTGATTTATACCCTGGTTCGCTATATCCGTGACGCCACGGTTTTGGCTAGCCTGGCGGATGTCGAGATTATCTTCTGCTGGGTTCCTGGACATGTAGGAATTGCGGGGAATGAGCGCGCCGATGAGGGTGCCAAAGAGTCCGCGAGGACTCTCCGACCAGACCAGCGTTTCTTTCTTCCTCACACCGACTACATGGCCAGAATACGGGAAGCTCTCCGGGCTGCTTGGCAAAGAAGATGGAAGACCGTCGAGGGAAACTTAGTCGCGTGCCAATGTGCCGTGACTGTTCTCATGGACCTACCCAACAATGCAGTGAAAGATTCAGGCTGATTTTTGTCGCCTCCGAATTGGACACACTCGTGGGACGAACTGCCATTTGATGGAACTCTCGCCTGCTCTATACTGTGAAAACTGTGTTGTCCCCCAGACTGTTCGGCACATTCTTGTTGAATGCACCAGTCTGGGTGATCTCCACGCACGTTACCTGTACCGGGTCGAGCGAGGTCACTACCACTTGTCCCTTGTACTCGGGACGCCTTCGTGCAAACCAACTTGTGGACTTTACGACATTTGGATGAGGCTGGCGTACTCCTTTAGGTTATTTTACATTCTCTTTCGAATGATATAATAAACAGGGTCCTCACAAGTTTTGGCTCGGGATATTATTTTGTTTTGGCAATATCATCATAACTATTCGGCTAATTCTAACGAAATTTGAAACCCTTATGTTGTTTTACATTCTCTTTGGAATGATATAATTTCCCAAGTCCTCCCAAGTTTAGCCGGGGAATTATTTAGCAATAACATCGTAGCTGTTCGGCCGGTTATAACGAAATTTGAAATCTTTTTTGTTTTACATTAGTTTTCGAATGATATATTTGCCTAGGTCCTCCTAAGGTTAGTCCTGGAATTATGGAAGCTTTTGAAGGTCGTAAGGTCATAAATCAGATAAGTGAGAACACGCGATTTTTGGTTAGCAGACCTTGTTTTAATTTTTGAGGCAGAAAGATATACACCATCAGGGTTGTTGGTTTGTTGCTATAAGTGCTTCTAAATACATTACAGTTAAGTTTAACCTGAAGGATAATGACAAACAAGCGATCAACTTTTATCTAACTGATACACTAAAATCGTGCTTTGTCTCAAACAATGATATGAATTCACGGGATTTGAGTACCGCCCTAATGTAGCCATCTCTTGCTTTTTTTCCATAAACTTCGCCCGAATTTCGTCACCATTTTGTACACACCACTCCACACCTTGAGAATGGTATGGAATGTCAATAGAGAGTGGCTCGTCCACAATATTTTACAGGCCCGCATTAGATAGCTGCATTGTAAGCGGTGGCTCAAACCTGCATTCCTCTTCATGGGGAAGTAGATCTGTTAGGTTCTTAGCAGTCTTATCTAACTTTGGTGGCCTGAAATCACGTATCTCTTTCTCATACACAGTAACTTCTTGGATCTTCTTGATTCTCTCAATAGCTAATATCCTGTTCTTTTGATCAACGTTTGCCAGCATTGCCAAAAGAACGTTCTCAGGATGAGCCCAGTAGGAATTCCTTGGGATCGTTTGCCATGCTATGGCTTCACGGGCAGGTTGGAATATTTGCAGAAAATTGATCTGTTCTAGGAGATTAGATCCCTCCGTGCATTTCAGAGAATTTGATGTGAAACCAGATGGGCCCATAATGACACATGACAAACTCTGTGAGGACATAAGTCATATATTTTTTTTGTTGCTACATATAGTCGACATATTCTGATGGCAGTGGTGAGCCAGCTCACATGAGATATTGGCCCTAGTTTCATATGTAGGAGATCATTGTTAATTACACCACTTCTAATAGTTCTGATAATTCTGTACAGGTAAGCTTGGTCCCAAGTAAGAGGAGCTTCTTTAGCAATACAGTCAAAGCCATTTGGTGATACTAGTAGAGTTTCACAGGTAGTTAAGGCCTTAGCAAGTGGTAAAGCTTCTACAGGTACCTCAAAGGAAGCTCATTTAGATGAAAGCTGCAGATGATCCACCCCGTAAGGGGCAAGGTGATTTGCTTTCCTGGCTACGTCCTGACGGTACTCGGCGCCCCGTCTGTTCCCAGCTCAGCCTCTTTTTTTTGACGGCCCCTATTTTTACATTATTGCCTCACTTTCCCTACAACCCCTCCCACAACTTTCCCAGGTCGGCCTCTAATTTCCATGATAGACACCAACCAGCTTCCTCTCACCCAACCATCCCGGATCAGGGGTGAGGGGAAGAGGAGAACCTTCCCTCACCCCTGAGCTCCGACATGGGGTGGTGGTTTTTTAGCAACCTGCTTCACCCCCACCCTCACCTTCTTCACATCCGCTTTCTCTCTCCTTTTCACAATCTATCGACTATACGCCCTGCCTAAGGTATAGCCGCCATGCCGATGGGATGCCAGGTAACTGAGTGGAAAGAGTGGCTTTAAAGGGCAGCAGCTAGCTTTGCCGGCCCTGTGTTCACCCCTCGCAGAGCGTTCTACTGCGTGGGGGTGATGAGCGTTTTTACCTCGTGATAATTATAGGGTCACGATGCTCATTGATGGAAACCAAAAAACAAACAAACCTCTCCCCCCTTCTATTTACCAGCGTCGGAGACGCCCTAGAGTAGCTCCAAAGTAGAAGAGGAGCTTCACCCCCACCACACCCGTGCTTTCGCAGGGGACCCTCCAAACTTCTCTGGCCGGAGAGGAGGCTTATTCCTCTCCTATGCCTTCGCATGCAGGGGACTCTCCCTCATCTCCCTTCTCTGGAGTCGCCCTGGAGCAAGTCCTTTTCTCCAGCGGCAGTTCCCCCTCCCCCTATTTACTTTCTAAGCAGACTGCCAAAAAAGCAGGCAGGCGGCCAATAATTGACCGCTCCCCGTTAGGTCCCCCTCTATAGAGGAGCAAGGAATAGGAGTGCCCGTCGCTCCGTGCCCCCGAATGTCCTGCATGCGTGCGCATCCAGCTTGCAGTGGTCAATATAACTGTCCCCTCCTCTTACCCGACGAATACCGGCTCGCCGCCCCAAGACGAGGAACAAAGGGATATCTTGGAGGGATGGCCACATGGAGCCCCCCTCCCCTGACATGGACTCGGTTCCTGATGTCACCCAGCCCCAGATGGTAGGACCTTCCATAGGGTCGAACCTGAGTTTTGTGCCAAGCACTTAATTATATCCGCCATTGTGCTCGGTCGTCCTCAGACGGCTCGGAGCCCCGAGGCCTTACAAGGACAGGAGGAGTTTCCTCCCATGGCTCATGCCCCTGAGACAGCCAAGACCTTCTCCATTTCGGAGAAGGAAGTTGCTCGGGCCGGTCCATCTGGCCTAGAGGCTCCTGACGGCGGAGGGAAGAGGTGGGTTAATTCCCCCCCCTCCTCTCCTAAAAAGAAAAAATATATAGAAAAAAGACTCGGGACTCCTCTCCTTCCGCGGGAGCCGCTGGGACGGACGGGTTTGCTGCCGTTTCGGTAAGAGACAAAGCCAAGATCGCTATGTCCGGCCCCGTTGCACCCCCGTGTGGGGAGCCACGACTAAGACCAAAAGTGCACAGAGCGGTGCCTCGATTACGTCGGGGCCCCTAATTCAGAGATTACCTGACGTTTTCGAGCACGCTGGTTTCAAACTCTTCCTCGTTATTCGCTCCACTGATGGCAGCATGTTGGCTATGGGCAACATGAGCTATCAGATGATAGCTCTAGCTAGCGTGATTGGTAGAGAGCCGAAGGTGGCCTGTTTCTTGGACGTGAGCTTTCTGGCAAATGCATCAAATCCCACCGATGCGGCCACTATTAGTCCATTTCGGACACTTGATGGCACGCTGGTGAGTGTGATGCCGCAAATGTACTATGAATTTCGTAAAAGGAGTGGTTTATGCGAGGGAACTCGAAGGCCTGCTCTATAGATGACATCATCTTAGAGCTGGCCTACCATAGGGCGGTTAGTTTCGAACGTGTAGTGATCACTTTACCATTCAAATATCATTTTATGGCCGCTGCCGCCATAGTGCCCACCCCGGTGGTGCTTGGTGCGAGGGAGGTGGTCCGCATTTTAGGAAATGACTGATTTCTCTCTCTCCAGTCAAGGAAATTAGGTCGATAGATGAGGCCGTTGAGTTCTTTTCCGGCAACCTCATCGCCGTAGGCCTAACTAGTATTCCTAGAACGTTTTGCCGTTTTGCACGCCGAAAGCTTCCTTGGTGGCCAGCCGAATGCGAGACGGCCCTCAAACAGAAGCATTATGCCTACATGCGCTATAAGCGCCGTCCGAACGATTTCACTGTCGGTTAATTTGGTCGATCTAGGGCTAGGTTTCCGGTATATTTCAAGGCACGCCGGCCACTCTTCTTGGCGGGCATACGTGTCTTCACTTAACAGGAAGACCCCTGTAGCAGAGGTGTGGAAGCGAGTCAAAAGGATTGGGAAGCAAGTTCTCGCAGGACCCCTTCTCTAGTTCTCCAGGAGAATGTCACCGCAATCTCGGACCCACGTCCGTGGCGCAATCATTCGCGACCGCTTTCTACGAAATCTCTAGCCGGGATGTCGCGGAAGGCTGCAGTCTGGACTTTACCTCCAGAAGCGGAGAACCCTTCAAAGACTAGTTTACTTTGAGTGAGTTGCGTTCCGCTCTCTCTTCATGAGCGAACGCCGCCCCCCTGGTCCGGACGATGTCCCCTACGCCATGCTTCCACGCAGGTGAGCGGGGCATGGCCTTTCTGTTATATTTGTTCAACATTATCTGAGTAGAGCGCATCCTTCCAGATCCTGGCGAATAGCTACTGTGCTAGATTTTCGCAACCCAGGGAGAGATCACTCTACTCCGGCTGGTTTCCGCCCAATCTTTTACGTCCCACGTGTGTAAGTTGGTAGAGAAATTAGTAAATGTTAGATTAGGTATCTCTCTGGAAGGCGGCTTCCGCAAGTTCACTACTCTTTGGATGCTCTGCGCCGACTGGAAAATGCCTTTGCGAGGGCTTCCTTCATAGACAGCACTACGCCAGTGTTTTTCGATCTGAAGAAGGTCTATGATTTCCCATGGCAATACGGTATCATGGATACTCCCCACACGATGGAGGTGTGGGGACTCCTCCCCATCTTTATATCTGAATTTTTGCGGGTGTCCTGCAGGAGTGTGTCCTCAATGTCGCACTCTTTTCCCTGGGCATCAACGGCATCACCTAGGTGCTGTCGGAAGATGTTCTCGCTACGCTCTACGAGGACGACCTTTCGATCTTTTTTGGCACGCCCAGATGCCAACTCTGGAGCATCGACTCCAACTGGCATTGAAACGTGTCTCTCTCTATGCCGAAGCACACAGGCTTCAGTTATCCTTGGCCAAGACTAATGGGGGTGAACTTCTGCCAAAAGCAGGGTTTCCCTTCTTTGGGCGCTTATAGGGCTACTGCCTTACTTTTTTATCGATCTTTTGTTTGTTCGAAGCTCGACTACGGATGCGAGTTTTATGAATCCGCAACCGAGCGTGTATTACAGAACGTGGACTCTATCTACTACACCGGCCTTCGCCTGGCGACCGGGAACTTTCGCACATCTGCCATTGACAGCTTACTTGTCGAAGCTGTAAAGATGCCACTCGGTCTGCACTGTGCACCGAGCATTATTCGCCTGTACGCCCGAGTTCGGCGCCTTCCCCAGTCGCCGACAGCTCTCAATGAATCCGCAACTGATTTCGATGATGCCTATGCCGTCGAGAGACCAGTTATACCGGCTAGGAAACTCCTTCGAGAGCTAGGTATAGCTGTCGGGCCGGGAGAGTCCCTGGTTCTGCCCAGGAAGCCTTACGCCTAACTGCTCAAGGCCCTTCTAGAAGAGCCTCCTTCCTGTGCCTGAGCGTGCCTTTTTTATAATGTTGGCGTTTCTTAATGCTTTTTCTTGTAAGACTTCTCCATTTGAGACATTAAGATAATAATAAAAAATAACGTTAAATTCTGTTTCCCGTCAGTTTCGTCCGAAATGTCGACAGATCCTCCTCATCCCGAAGGCGCCTCCTCGAAACCCGGTAAGATTGCCTTTATCTTAGTGGAATTTAAGTTATGGGGAAATCGGATAATACAGGATTGCATACAAACTCTTGTTGGATAATTAATTTTTATTCAATAAAACCAAACATAATATTCAGTGTAACTGCAATAAACGCAACCAGGGGCTTGACGCTTACTACAATAAGTTTCCGTGCTAGAAAGTCGTATATGCATAGCCTTAAATAAATCTTTTCAATTTCCGTTGCCATAGAGACCATAATTAAAGGCATTCAGACACGCTCCGTGTCTGGGGCTGCTTCTCATCGAGCATTAACAATGGAGCATTAACAATTTTGTCCAACAGCACATGAAATCAAAAGGTACTAAAATATGCTTCATCACTTTTCCCCAAAGTGATAAAAACTGTATTTTTCAGTGATAGCGGACAAAGCAAAAGCAATGTGTTCTTTGGTGAAATTAACATCCAACTTTTGAGACCTTAGTTCTGGAATTCGTAAGATTTGAAGACAATGGAGAATTTGTGGGTGCCGAGGTTTAGTGAGTGGGTAATTCCAGTCTCACTTCCTGAACATATATTTTATTACTGCACCAAGGTGAAGCGGAGGTGAAATGTATCCAGTACACCTACCGTAGCCACTTCCGGTGAATAAGAATAACCCCGGGGCTTCCCCTTTGATCAAAATTAAGATAATAATCCCCTGAGTGTGTCCTCACTCAGTAAAAGCCAGTCATGGGTGGACCTGTGTAATATTGAGATTTAAGCCGAGTGGATTGCTTATTAAAAGCCAGAGATAAATGAATTAGAAATATGAAACAGCGTATATAGGTATAAATAGAATTAATCTTTTCACTGAATAAGTAAGTCTACATAATTTCGTTGGGATTACACTTGAAAATTACTTACTAGGATGCTTGAATCTTAATGGCACCCGACAGAATGAATGGAATAATATTATTGAATTAAACACTGAATTAGTCACTTTTAATTCTCGAGCTTATGGGCTCGGGATGGGAATTCTAGTTAACGAATAAACTGGTGAAGTTAGAGGAGGGGATAAGTCACTTTAACGATACCTTTGAGTTCGTAAGTATTTTGAGAATGACGGTGAAGATCTTCTTCTGGTGACGATGATCGCACTTAGTCCGGCCGTCCGAGGGTCCCGGATGTTAAAGTAATCCTAGACCGGTGATATAATTATCCTATGTCGGATCACGAAGGAGAGCCAAACTGTGGCTCAAATCGGACTTCTTCCTCGAAGTGCCTGTCCGAATATTTGGCTCCTGGAGTAGGTAGCCAAAACTGATTACCTAGCTACCTCTAGGGTAATCAGCAGAGGGAAGTCCTTTGTAATCTCTGACTCTGAAGGGGGGGTTCTGCGAGAAGTTTGGCACCTACAAGTACCGTGGCGGCAACACACAAATTCCCCGAAGTTTCTTTCTTACAACAGGCGAACTGTTTCCTTTGTGGGACTATCTCCCCACACTCAACGTAGGTCCAAGATCTTCTGCCTGATTCCAGGGAGAATTTTCCCTTTTATTTTACTCACGAGCAAAATCGAGAGAAAGAGCAACGAATTCTCATAAAATCCGTATCGCTGCGCAAAAGACCTTTTCATCTGCTGCCAGACAGAGTAAACCTTCACACCTTCGAGTTATCCTTGCTCCACGTCGCGGTTTACGACGGCGCGAAAACTCGGCCCTTCGTCAGCTCGGGTATCTTTTAGTGGCAGACATTTTCCTGAGCAGCCGGCCGCAAATTTGGTTGCCTCTTTGGTGCAAAAAGGGGAGGAGGAAATTCGAGGCGAAAGGTGAATTTGGAATACGGGAGGGACACGCAGCTTGTGTCGGGGTATTTCTGCGTACACCAATGTACGTGGTATTTAGACTTCTACAGTGGGTGATAATCAAACTGGCGGTTGATAAACAGAAGACATCCAAATATCAGCAGTTGCCGGTGCTTAGTGAAAAAAAAAAGCAATATCACCCAAGATATCATTACAAATTCAGTCTCCAGCATGCAAAAGGAATTGAACCAGACTTGAAGAACAAGGGACAGCGTTGTAAATATTGACTCATCGCATCAATTCACTGTATTTATAGATAAGATCCCGCCCCAGAAGGGAGGATCTTAAGCGAGAGGCGAACCTGAGTCTGCCACTATGCAAAGTCCTCCTGAGGCCGCATGACCTCCCCCCTCCAAGGCCACACAATGAGAGGAGAAACCTCGTCTCTCACATGTACCCCCTTTGGCGAGGAAAGCCTTCTGCTTCTCGGAGAAGTATATGACTGCAGCTAGTCCACCTCGCCTTGGGGCCCCGTACAGGGTTGGAGAGTAATGAACTCGCTCCCCTCCCTTCTGTCATAAAAAGAAGAGAAAATGGGTAAAAAGAGGAGAAAGGGAACTAGGGGTTCTTCTCCCTCTGTAGGTTATCCGGGAACGGACGGGTTCGCTGCGGTTTCGGTCAGCGATCAGGTCCTGGAGCACTCTCGGGCATGGGGACCCAGACAAAAGCCAAACTTTATCCGCTTTCTCTAGACGTGATGCTGGTCCGCGTGCATCCAATGCACGTTGCGAAGTCGCTGTAGACCGCCGAATGGACTTTACCTGGAGAGGCGGAGAAACCTTCAACGACAGGTTTACATTGAGTGAGCTGCAATCTGCTCTCGCTTCGTGCTCGGATACATGCCCTCGCCCGGACGATGTCTCGTATGCCATGCTTCGACATCTGGGTGAGTGAGGCATGGCCTTTGTTAGATTTTTTCGTAGGGGACTGTCCAAACTTCTTCCACAGGATAGGAGGCTTACCCCTCTCCCATGCCTACGGGTGCAGGGTACTCCCCCTCACCCCCTTCTCTGAGGCGACTCCCTCTTTACAGTGGCAGTCCCCGCTTTACTTTCTCGGGGAATTGAATCCCTCTGAGGTGGCCATAATTAGTGCCATTGGGACACAGATGGCACTCCTGTGAGTGTGACGGCGCACTCTACCATGAATTTTATGAAAGTAGTTTATGTGATGGAACTCGTGGACCACTATATAAATAAATTCAGATAGAGATGGCCGATCATAGGGCGGTCAATGTCGAGAGTGCGATCATAAAACAGGGCGGGGTTTCGAGACCCACTCCTACACTCTTCGTCACGTTCGACTGTGACAAGCTCCCTGTGTCGGTGCGTGCTGGTTGGTATCGCTACCGCGTGAAACATTCGTGCCACTGCTGCGGAAGTGCTATTACTGTCACCACTTCGAGAATGTTAATCGCTCCTGTAGACAAGCAAATTCAGGGTTACCCGAAGTCTTTGTAAGTGGCTCCAAGGCTGCACAGCATAAGCCGAATCATGTGTGGCCAAGTAAGTCAATTGCGGAGAGCCGCATCCCGCTTCTTCGAAGGTCTGAAGGTGACGGCGGTTGGAGTTCTTCCACCGATAATCGTACAGCCATTCCCGTGAGGGTCTTCTCTTCGAAGGGGGTTCCCTCATTTGCTCCGAGCAAGGCCTAGAAGGCATATTCCTTCAATGGAATTGCCGCGGACTACGGGCCAACTGGGAGGAGTTGCCGAGGCTCGTTTCGTCCCGTTTACCGTTAGCTATCTTTTTGCAGGAGACCATGCTGGGCGCGTGCCCCCTGCTAACCCTGCCGGGGTATAAGGGTTTTGCGACCTTACCACCAAGGGATGGTGGCCAGGCAGGATGATGCGCGATTTACACCTGTCTTTCGTTCTTTTCTTTGCTTTAGATTCCTCTTAAACGGTAGACATCCCCTCGCGGGGACTACTTAATTAATCCCCGGGGTCTAATCCTCACCGAAGTAATCAACGAGCTTGAGATGGGTGTCCTAAATGTGGATGAGTTTACTCATCACTGCCGAGAACCGCTTCATTTTCCTGCCTCGATCTATGTTGTGCTATCCGGATGCACAGCCTGATTTGGAGTGGAGGTGGTAGATAACCTCCATGGTAATGATCACTTAACCATGTAAATATAATTTTCTGGGCCGCTGCCGCCCGAAAGACCGCCCCAGTGGTGCTTGGTGGTGCGGGCGCGGTGGTTCGCATTCCAGGAAATGACTGTATATTTATCTGAGTCGAGGATTTTAGGTCGGTTGATGAGGCCGTTGAGTTCTTCTCCGGTAACCTCATCGCCGTGGGCATAATTACTATTCCTAGAACTTCTGTCCGTTTTTCACGCCGACCACTTCCGTGGTGTTCAGCGGAGTGTGAGACGGCCCTCAAACAGCAGCGTTATGCCTAAATGCACTATAAGCGCCGCCAGAATGATTTCACTGTCGGTATATTTCGAAGCACACCGTCGATCTTCTTGGCGGGCATACGTGTCTTCACTTAACGGGAAGACACTTCTAGCAGAGGTATGGAAAAGAGTCAAAAGTATTCGGGGCATGTTCTCGCCGGCCCCCCTCTCCCGTTCTCCAGGAGAATGGGACCGCAATCTCGGACCCAGCGTCAGTGGCGGATCCTTCGCGACCGCTTTCTCCTCATGCTCTAGCCGGGATGCTTCTCCGCCAGCATTCACTGCGCGGCGTGATGTCGCGGAAGGCCGCTGACTAGACTTTACCTCTAGAGCAGGGGTGGGCAACCTTTTTAAGTGGGTGTACCATAATTGGCCAAATCTTTGCTACCAAATTTTCTCACGTGCCAATACTTGACTAAAACACAATGAAAAGTTTTTAAATTAAAGATGTTCTTTTTATTCATTCACAACCCTTTATGATGCATAAAAATTACTAGGAAAAGATAGTCATTTTACCTAAAAATATACATATTATATTAAACAGAATTGAATCTTTATCATTTCAAGCAGAAAACAACAAATCCAAACTAGAGAAAGAAAAATTGTGGACCTTTTCATTTATTTACCATCAATGAGACTTCTGCTGCTGCCTCACTGATGACATAATTTATAACAGGTTGTACACAATGCGGTTGCTATATAAAATAAATTGGAGATACATTTATTTAGTTTTCTTAAGTTAAGCATTTGGCTTCGCGTGCCGGTAGAAGTCGTTGGCGTGCCCCGTTTGGCACGCGTGCCAAAGGTTGCCCAGGTCTGCTCTAGAGACTGAGAACCCTTCAAAGACAGGTTTACTCTGAGTGAGTTGCGTTCCGCTCTTGCTTCGTGCGCGGACACCACCCTTGGTACAGACGATGTCCCGTACGCCATGCTTCCACACATGGGTGAGCGAGACATGGTATTTGTTAGATTTGTTCAACAGGATCTGAGTAGAGGGTATTCTTCCAGATTCCTGGCTAATCGCTACTGTGCTCGCTTTTTGCAAACGGAGGAGAGATCATTCTACCCCGACCGATTTCCGCCCAATCTCTCTAACCTTCTACGTGTGCAAGTTGATGGAGAAATTGGTAATTGTTAGATTAGCCTTCTTTCTGGACAGCAGCTGCCATCTTTCTTTTGACAGTGCGGCTTTCACAAGTTCCACTCCACGTTGGATGCTTGCTCCGACTGGAAAATACCTCTGCGAGGACTTCCTTCGTAGACAGAACTACGCCACGGTCTTTTTCGATCTGGAGAAGGCCTATGATACACAATGGCGATACGGTTTCATGGATACTCTCCACACGATGGGGGCGAGGGGACGACTCCCAATCTTTATATCTAAATTTTTCCAAGCTCGTTGATTCTGTGTACGGGTTGGGGAAGCCCTCCACGGCCCAATAGAGCAGGAAGAGGGTGTCTCGCAGGAAAGTGTCCTCAGTGTCGTACTCTTTTCCCTGAGCATCAACGGCATCACCTCGGTGCTGCCGAAAGATGTTCTCGCTACGATCTACGTGGACGACCTTTCGATCTCTTTTGGCACGGCCCAGATACCAACTCTGGAGCTTCGACTCAAACAGGCATTGAACCGCTTCTCTCGCTATGCCGAAGCGCAAAGGCTTCGGTTTTTCTTAGCTAAGACTAAGGTGGTGCACTTCTGGCGTCATCTGCGGCTCCATCCTGACCCAAAATTGTTTCTAAATGGGGTGCGCCTGGATGTGGTGAACTCGCACAGTTTCCTTGTTCTTGTATTTGACAGAGGCTTTACCTGGAAGGCTCATATTCGCAACCTTAGGGTCTCGTGTAATGGCGCCGCGGATTTTCTACGCTCCGTGACGTTCAGCACCTGGATCACTGATAGGGCTACTGCCTTACTTTTTTATTGATCCTTGTTCTTTCGAAGCTTGACTATGGATGCGAGTTTTATGCATCCGCAGCATAGCTGTATTGCGGAAGGTGTACTCGATCCACCACACACCTTAGTTTAGCTACCGGTGCCTTTGGCATTTCCCCCATCGAGAGCCTACTTGATGCTGGGCAGATGCCACTCGCTTTCTGCCGTGCACAGTGCACAACGAGCCTGTCCCCGGGATCCCGGTGCCTTCCTTAATCACATTCGCAGTAATAGCACATATAAAATTATGTTGATAGAATGAATAATACCAAAGCGATTTTTCTGTACCCCTTAAATTTACATTTATTTCGGAGAAATTCCCTTGAAAATTGTATACACTATTTTAATACATAGCGCCATTTCCTCATAATATAATCAGGATTTTTATAAAATCCTGATTGCCTTGGCTGTTATTAGGAGGTGAGAGTGATGAGCTACCTACTCACTCTCCCGCTTATAGTACACAGATGAGGTGGCGACCACGACCACATCCTTTATAGTTAAACCGCAAGGACAAAGTCGCAGAGTATGGCGGTCGGATTGCCAAGGCCCATCTTAGCTCACACCCCCAGGCTGAGTATGTGCAAATGGTCGCATTCAGGATGTTTCTGATTATATCGTGACTTTTCCTTTTACCATACAATATATTAGAATGGCATAGTATCTTTTCCCATGGCTCTTTTATTTTTCAATCTTTACTATGAGCCTAACTGAAGGAGATAGAGAGCTTCTTTAGGAGAAAGATAAGCCGTTCCATGCTCAGACTCCTCCTAAATAGTTACCTGGAAGGCGAGGTGAATCGAGCACCTGTCCAATCACTGGATGATCTTGCCTCCTACCATCCTCAACTGGTAAAATGGTCTGCCATTGATCATCTTCCGAGCCGAGCTCAGGCAGCTCCACCTCAAAAAATTAGGCGGTTCCTGCTATGTTTTTTCAAGGACACCACCCAGAATCTATTGAAGGAAAGGGAGTTTCTCCTTCTCCTATGTCTCCTCGTGAAGCGGTTTGACTCCTTAGCCCTTTTCTCGGAATCACCTCCAGTGAATTCAAATTGGACCCCAGTTGTCCAGAGGACGAACGGGTTTCTTAGTGATTCAGTAGGGGCCAGGCCAAAGATGTCCGTTTCCGCTGCACCCTCAGAATGAGGGCTTCAAAACTCATGAGTAAAAGCAGATTCATAAGGGGATTGTGGTTTCGGCGACGTTGGGGAGCCTCGTCAAGAGGCTGCCTGGCGAATTAGAGTCCGCAGGCTCAAAAGCTTCTGGATAATTCGATTAACTGATAGCAGCATAGTGTCCAAAGAAGAGGTATTCAATCTGCGCCATGCATTAGCAAAAGTTCTAGGTAGATGTAGAGAAGCGAACGGCGAAGGTCACTCGTTTCACGGACGGGAACCTTCTGGTAAATACGGCTGACCCTGCCCAGGCGACCCTCTAAAGTGCTCTTTGAACATTCAATGCCTCGCATGTGGAGATGACACCCTCACTCTACTAAGAATTTATTTAAGAGAGTAGTAACTGCGATGGAACTCATTGGCTACTGCTTAAAAGACATCACAGAGTAGCTGGCCAACCAAAGAACCGTTAAGCTCTAACGTATAATGAAGAAATAGAGAAGGGCCTCGTGACTCTCCCTATACTGTCACTTTCGAATCTGACAGACTACCCGAGTAGGTGCGAGCTAGGTGGTATCGCTAGCTCGTCAATTCTTATCCTTTCCGCTGAGGTACTACCACTGCTACTGATTCGGCAATATGAATCGAATATATATCCGTGTTAAGTCGGAGGAACCATAAATCTTTACAAACCCATCTAAGGCCTTACGTGATAAATAGGTATTGTGTAAGACCAAGTGTGTAAATTATCTCTTCAGTCAGGAGGTCGTAGACGTTCAGCCTGTTGGCCGAATTACTCTTAAGAGAGGCCAATCAATCGATCCCATCGCGCCCTGTGTGACCTGGGACTTCTTGTGCCTCTCAGTTGAAGAAAGCAACCTGTTCCCCACTAGGCCTACTAGAAGGTAGCTACCGTGACCATTCGGAACCCTTGTTTGTATATGTTCTATCTTTCTAGAGCACCACCTTGGGAAAGCTGGAAACAATATTGGCTCGCGCCCCGCTTCTGCTTAAACCTGGTCCCCTTTGTACCCCCGCGACCCCTTAGCATAAACCAAAATGGATGCGCGTATCTACGGAGTAGTTAGACTTGCAGGAGTCGAATCTGCGGGAGGTAATCGAAAGGCCACACCTGGTTCTTATTAAATCTATACACGGAATGTTATTCTTGGTGCACTCTATCTTGGAACTTCGTCTCCAAATGTTTCTAACACGACCCTCTAGTTATATCGAAACGAACAGGGATTTATTTTTCTTAGACAAAAACAAATTCGTGCCCCTCTGCCACCATTAAGGTCACCACCCCGATCACGATTTATTGATGAAAGTGTCCCATAACATTGAAGTGGTTTAGTCGTACAGATTTAGTGTTATTTTATTCGACCAACGCCTCCGAGGAGGCCCAAATTCGCAACCTCAGAATCTCTTCTACCCGTGTCTTAGAGATTCTCCATTTCATAACGTTAAGCTTTTCTTCTGTTACTTTGTTCGTTCAAAGCTCGATTATGGATGTGAATTCTCCTCCTCTTCTGCAATCGAGCCTTAATTGCGATAGGTGGACTCAATCCACCAAATTGGTCTCCTGTTGTCGACCGCTACATTCCGCACACCCTTTATAGATTCAAAGATGCTTCTAGCTTAATGTCATGCAAAGGGCGCTGGTGTGTACATGTTCAACATCTCTCTCGGTTGGAGTGACGGCTATTTTTTCCTCGGCCAATCGCAATAGTGCCTATGCCAATGAAAAACGACAAAGCAATGAACTATTTTGGTTTAGGGCTAGTAAACCACTCAGAGTTTGATATAACTCTCCAGCCGGTGGTGCTCATGGTTATATCTCAACACCGCCCTGGAGAATATTACCTTCAATCTCTGTTGCTGCGACTCTGATCCCGCAGTTTTAAGCCGGCAAGGACCTTCCTAGATTTTCGCCCGTCTTTGCGCCCTAGCTGATTGTAATATTTAACTCGCTACCGGAGGTTATGCGCCGTGTCCGGTTCGACGGCCGTTTTTTTACTTCTTAGCGAATCGCCGACCGCCAGTGCTGCTAAGGCATAATAATATGCGCAACCACCCGTTCGCAGCATTCGTGATGCCACTGCTGCTGAGTGTGGCGGAACGTCGTAATCATCTTCTGTTGTGTTCCTGGTCATGTGGTGGTTTGGATATTGTTACTGTAAACGAGCGTGCCGATGAGGGTGCCGCATAGACTGAGCAACCGGCCCTTAGTTTTTCTCTCTTTCACATCCACATCTACTTCACGTCGGGGATCAATGCGACCCTCTGAGCTGCATGACAAAGAATTTCGGGGGCGGCGCGTCGGAATATAAAGATACGTGGAGGCAAGCCGTGACTGATCACGTGCACCTATCCCTCAATGCTTCCATGGTGTCGAGTCATTTTTGTCCCTTTCGAATCGGAAAACCCTTGAGACGTAGCGGTATCTGATGGGGCACAGCCCTGAACCATTGCCTTATTTCCCACAAAATGACACTTTTTACTTCAATTGCCAAAGTATGCGGGAGATCCTTAAGAGCGATCTGTCCCAGTGCCGTCATGAGCGTGGTCGCTACTACCTGCCACGTGCCCTTAGGACAAAAATATCGTACCAAGTTGTGGTAGCTTTGAGTTTGTGAATGGACAGGCCTCCTCCCTATTTTTTTTTTAATTGTTGATGTCCCGCTCGAGGCCGTGAGGTAGGCAAGCCTCCCTTACGGACTTGTGCCTTTTTTATGTTCATGTATTGTTATTTTCTTTTAGTTTTAATTTGAGTGGGGGTAAAAATACCCCTTAAGATTCCAATGTACCGAAGTATTACCTTCTTATTCTGTGGATCAGACATCGTTTCACACTGTAGTCGTGGTAGTGTGAGTAGATAGCTCCATTTGAGGGGGAGAATTACCTTCTGCGCCGTCTCTACCCTCGTTTGCAAACAGCGGGTGCCTTCCTAACGCTGCTTCTGTGATCACAGCCAAGTGAGTTGCAATATACCGCGAGATTCCGCGCCGTCCACGGATCAGAGGCCATTTTGTAATCCATAGATACTCACAGAACGCGCTATTGAGGCGAAGAAATCTCCAGTCGCACCCTTGTTCGAAGTATCATTGAGGCCATAGGGCTATTGCGGGTTGGCGGATGTCTAGATTATCTTCAGATGGGTCTCTGGTCAAGATAGGTTCACTAAGAACGTACTTACTGATGATGGTCCCGGTACCGGGATGGGCGGGGTCGCTACCGCCTGTCCCTTGTACTCGGGACGAGTGCGTGCACATTGACTGGTGGACTTGTAGACTTTTGGGGGTAGGCCAGCCTTCTCCCTTTTATTTAACCAGTTTTTTTTGTTTTGTTTTTTTGCTTTTTTTTCCTTTATAGGCCGCACGTTCCTGCGCCGGGGGGGGGGACCTCCCCCCGACACAGGAGCTTGCTTCCTGTTCGTTACCCTTTCCCTTTTTTTAATTTTTGGTGTTTGTTTTTTTTTGTGTGTGTTTGAATTTGATTTTAAAGTAGCCTAGTACCAGGCAGGTTTTTAATACGGCGACTAATGCCCAAGTAGGCAGTCGCCAGATGAGCTGTTAAAAAAAAACTGCTGAAGATGGGGGCGGGTTTTCTGCCCCATACAGCCACAAGCGTTGAAGTTTCCTTCTTCCCCCCCATTGACTAAATGGCATGTATCAAGTAGGCCCTTCGACCGGCAAGGCAAAGATGAGTCTAGTAGGCCTACTTAAATTTATAATTTCTTATCATTCCTCCCCTGACTCTTTCCGTGGGCTTATCCCCCAATGCCTCGACGGTATAGTCATTTTATGTAGTCTCCGAATCGGACACATTCGCGGGAAGCAGCGCCATCGGACGGAGCGGTCGCCTGAACTTTTCTGTTAAGATTAGGACCCTCGATTTTACGCTCCCATTTATATAAATATCTTATCCATGGCAGATTTGTGCCTTCCCTGCTGCACTCGAGTGTCCCTTTTTGTTAGCGAATTTTTTGTTTTCTTTCGTGTTTTTGTTCTTTTCCTCGTCTTGTTTGTTTTTAAATTGAGGGGGTTTTGTGGTTTCTTCGGTCGTAGCCTCGCTAGACGGGGCTCTTTTTTTAAAAAAAAGAAGTTTTGTCCTATTTCCGTGGAGTTTGAGACTGTCCTTGACTCTAAGGTGCAACATATCTCTTCCTCTCTCCATAATATATTTTGGTTAAGGCGTCCAATCTTTTTGTTTTCCTGTGTTTAAGGAATCCACCAAATAATCCACTTCCTCCACACGCCTTTTTTTTCAATTGGGCAAAAGGTGGTGGTGGATGTGCAGATAATGAAACCAACATAAAGATCCGAATCACTATTCCTCACAAGAGGTTGATCCTTGTTGAGGAGAGATGAATGTAAGAACGGTAGTACTCTGTATTTGTCTCGCCTAGCGAGCGTTTGGTATGTTAATGGGCAGCCGCATGTGCGACTTCAGCTGATTAGTGGACTAAAACCACTTTAGGTGAATTTCGAGGGGTGGAAGAGCGATGTGTTATGTGCGCGAACGAAGGAGCTAAAAGAAACTTGTAAATTGCCCAGGTGAGTGATGACGTATGAGGGCATATTGCTTATGCGAGCATGCACGAGACCCTTCGGTAGACCATTATTGTCAGAGTTGTCTACATATGATGATGATGATAAAGATTAATGAGCGAACCGAAGGAAGGAATACTTTCCTTTCTTCCCTCCAGAAAGGATTCAGCTTTTCCTGTCACATGTCCACTTTTGATCGGTTTTTATAATCTCTTCCAGGACCGATTGAAATAACGCAAGAAGTCTTGGTCCGGAAAGTGGAGAACATTTTCCAAGGATGGGAAGAAGTTCCCAAAATGTTTCGACATAATTCCGAAAAATGCCAAGCTCGGTGCATGCGATTGAGAGAAATCGCGGAACATTTCCACGAAATCTCTGACTCCCTCGATCAAATGAGCCAACTTGAAGATCCTCGAATATGCAAGTCAAAAGACTTTCAATCCAATATTACAAAGTTAGCTCGTTTTAGCAATAATCTCGCAGTACACACGTTAGTATTTTTATTTCACATCACCATGGTTTATACTGCCATCAAAGAAAAGGCTCAATATATAATTAAGTTAGTAACAAGCCTGAAAGTGTTGAAAAGGTAATCGATTTTGGATTTTAATTCAAATTTAACCTTTGTTCTTTATCTAATTAATTATTTTTTGACTAAATCCATACATATTATTTTAAGATTAAATTTCTAAAGTTAATTTTAACTTAGTAAATCCTTTCCTAAGCACGATGACTAGGCACGGCCCAACAATTTGTCCCTGACAATTTTGTCGACCTGGTGGTGGGAGAGTTCTCATCCTTTAAGGGTAGCTGGTTTCTACAGCCTCTTCCTGGTCATGGGTGGAAGAGTACGCAACTGTAGAAATTTCTTCCCTTTTAACCTCTATTTTTTCCCCCTATTTGTTTTCAAAACATAAAACAACGCCTTTTGGGAAGTAATGTCAAAGGGAGAATCGGTCGTAGGTCTTGAAGGGGTCCGAGATAAGGACAAGCAAGGTTTATTTGTGATGACTGCGACTAAGGTGCTTCTCTTTGGTTGAAAGAACTTTGAGGAACTCCGCCGACCGGAAGGGGTTCTCCTGGAGATCCAGCACTTCCTGTATGTATAAGTTTTGTCTCGGTTGTTTTGTGTCAGCATGTAAATATGTTGAAATGTATTTCTGCTGGGAATAAGATCATATGTATGTATCTGTGAGGCTGGTGTAGTATATTTATGTATCTACAGTATTTTTGGGTAGTGACCGCACTGGAACATCGGCAGGGTGACCCGTTTGTTCCGTGGCAGAGGTGTTTCCTACGGTTTGTAGTTTTTTGGAATGAGGTCAACAAGCGTATGCGAATAGTTTTGTAGGTGATGGAGGCCTGGTTTGGGGTGGAAGAATTTCTTGATGTCTCAGGGTAGTATGTCCTCGGAGTTTTGCGTATGTGAAGTGGGAGGGGTCTTGCAAGTAGTGACATGGGGTATGAGGTACTATGGGGAAATTGCGTTCGTTGGAGGTCTAGGTGGTACTTCGTGGTCACGACCCTTGTTTGAGTCTAAGTGGTTAAGTGTGGTGCCTCAGTTGGCGAGGAAGTGTTTTGTCTTTCACAGTGTAGTGAAGTGAATGGCTGCAAAATTGTGCGTCCGGGCAATAGGGGCGAAGGAGTGTGAGGGACAAAGTGACTGTAAGTGTGGTTTCTTTTTTTTCCTCATTTTCCTATTAGCCTTGTTTAATGTTTGTGTTGTAGGAAAGTTAGTCTGGTAAGGTTGGGTGTTTGGTAGAATGATGTGGGAGGGCAAAAGAGGGTAACGGAGGATTTCAGCCATCACCCGTACAAGGTTATGTACGTATGAAGAAGGATCTAGGTGAGAAGGTAGAGGTCGGTCAGAGGAAGAAAAGAATTGACCGGGTAGACGAAGTTGAGTACCGTAAACTAATTCTGCTGTAGAGCAAGCCAAATCCTCTTTCAATGAGGAGCGAATGCCAAGGAGAATCAAAGGTAGCTTGTCCACCCAAGTTATGTTTAGATCGGTGGAGCGTAAGCTTGCTTTGATGGTCCGATGCAGACGTTCTACCTTAGAGTTACTCTGGGGGTGATAGCTTGTAGTACGAAGGCGAAAGGAGCCAAGGACTGAAATGAGTGCATCCCATTGGTGGGATTTAAACTGGCTGCCACGATCAGTCATGGTCGTTGAGGGAACACCAAAACGAGCAACCCATGCTGAGACGAAAGCTCGAGTGACAGTGGAAGCTCTGATGTCTGAGATAGGAACTGCCTCTGGCCAGCGAGTAAAACGATCGATCATGGTGAGAGGATAATTGCAACCACGGGAGTAAGGAAGAGGACCTACTAGATCGATGTTAACGGCATCAAAACGTGACGAAGGAAGAGGAAAAGGGACCAGAGGAGCTTTTGTGTGGCGGTGGACTTAAGCACCCTGGCATGGCAGGCATGAGCGACTCCATTTGGCCACGTTGGCATTCATACCTGGCCAAACGAAGCGTTGTGCAACGAGCTTGCGTGTGGCATTGACGCCAAGATGAGAGAAGCCATGAATTTGGTCGAAAATGTGCCGACGGTAAGCGAGAGGAATGAGAGGACGAGGACAGTCAGGAATTGAATAGTCAACCAGGATGCGCCTGGAAGGACTGTCAGGCAAGTCGATCTCACGAACGACCAGTTGAGAAGAGTGACGCAGTGTTTGCGTATCTTCATCTTGTTCCTGGGCAAGCCCCAAGTTTGCATGATCGATGGGCGCAGTGTAGGAGAGTTGCGTGCCCGAAATCGATGAAATGCGAGAGAGCGCGTCCGGTATGACGTTTGAAGAACCAGGAACGTAGCGAATATCGTTCGTCATCTGCAGGATGAAGTCAAGATGACGAGTGTCAACTGCAGTGTGTACTGACGAAGTACTACGAGACGAACATGCACCGACCAAGGGCTTATGGTCAGTAAAAATGGTAAATTCCCGCCCTTCCAAATGATGGCGGAAGTGGCAGACAGCGAGATATATTCCGAGGAGTTCTCGAGAGAACGTTGAATATCTCTTTTGAGGGTTTGTAAGAGCACGAGAGAAGAAAGCATGAGGTTGCCATTGGTCACCAACTTTCTGCTGCAAGGTTGCACCTACATGGGTTGAGGGTGCATCTGAGGAGATGCTGATGGGGGCTCCTGGAGAAAGATGAACCAATCCCACAGCGCGGGCAATAGCCTCTTTGGTGCAAGAGAATGAATCGCACCCCTCAGCAGACCATTCAAGAAGAGAGTTCTTTTTGGTCTTGGTGAGCATAAAGTTGAGTTGTTGCATGACCTGGGCACATTTAGGGATGGATCTGTGGTAGAAATTGACCATGCCACAGAAACTCCTGAGTTGTTTGCGTGATGTAGGGCAAGAAAAGTTTCGCATCGCGCCAACTTTATTTTAGAGTGGGCTAATCCTCACACTCGAGACATGGGGCCCCAAGAATGAGAGTTGCGAGACACCAAAGAGGCACTTGGAGGTGTTTAGTACGATACCGTACTCCTAAAGACGAGAAGAAACTTGGCGAAGGTGAGAAAGGTGTTCTTCCAGTGAGGAAGATGATATTAGGAGGTCATCGATGTAGCAAAATACAAACGGAGGACCCCTAAGGACTTGATCCATAAAGCGCTGGAAAGTTTCCTTAGAGTTACGCAATCCATATGGCATCTTGCCCATTTCAAAAGCACCAAACGGAGTGGTGATGTTAGTCTTTGCGACATCATTTGGGTGAATAGGGATCTGGTTGAAAACACGAACCAGATACAAGCGAGAAAAAATCGTACAGCCATGGAGAGAAGAGGTAAAATCGGCTAAGTACGGCAAGGAATAACGATCAGGAGTTGTTACAGCGTTAAGAGCTCTGTAATCCCCAACTGCTCTGAATTCCCCCGGCGTGGATTTGGGCATAATGTGAAGTGGAGAGGCCTACAAATGTCTGAATCAATCATGAATTGGAATTCATCACGCATAGCAGATAGTTTATCCGGTGCTAGACGGCGTGGCCGTGAGAATACAGGACCTCCTGTTGTCTCGATCCGATGCACCACACTGTTTAATGGGCCTGTCCTTCCAAGGTGGAAGAGTGAGCTCAGGAAACTCCTGAAGGAGGCGCTGAAATGGTGGCTCGGTGGATATGAGACGAATATAGAGGAGGGAATCCTGAGAAGGTGAGTACGAACTTGAGACAGTGAGGAGAGTTTTGCGGTTGAAAAACTTGTGTTGTCGAGAATCGACCAAGAGGTCGTGAGCCGAAAGAAAGTCGAGGCCCAATATTGGACAATCTACCTCGGCCATGATGAAAGTCAATCGAAAAACCCGTCGGAGACCGAGTGAGACTTTAAGGTTACGCCTTCCATAGGTCTTAATATTGGTCAAATTGGCTGCCTTCAGAACTAAATCTGAAGGGGCGGAAGCTTTGTCGGCCTGAGAAATTGGTATGACACTGCATTCAGCACCAGTGTCCACCAGGAATGAAAATTCAGAAAATGGGTCAAAAATACGAAATGGAGGACCTCCTTGAGGAAATTAGGTGTAGGCAGGGGATGTAGACCCTTTTGTCCCATGCTTTTCTAGTTTGAAGTTTGTGATTGAGAGACTGGAGTGGGAGGACTACCAGAATTTGAAGGTTGTGAAATTGAAATTTGAGGATTTGGAGAAAGTGGTTGAGTTGGTTAAAGTGAGAAAACTGGAGGATTTGAGGAATGAAGATTTGATTGAGGATTTGGAGAGTTTGGTAATGAAAAGTAAAGATTAGAGGAGTTTGGGGATCAAGATTGATGTGCGAGGAGTGGAGAGTTGAGATTAGGTGGAGGTGGAGTTACTAGTTGTAAATATGTGCAAGGCTGTAAACATTTTGCGGCTTTTGCACCATATTTGTTATGATACCAGCACCACCCAGTTGGATCAGGGGAAAGGGAAAAGTTATGCTTCGAGAGGAGACTACTTGGCGCAGTATGTGAAGAAGCATAAATGTGGCTACAAGGTGTGTACAGTGTACAGCGTTGTGCCCGTTCCTTTGATGATACCAGCATAGGCCCTGATGGTGTGGAAGATGGTGAGAAAAGTTGGAAGAATGAGGGTGAAACCTGTTGCATCGGGAGCCCTCGTTGGTTTCTCTCTCGTGATCCAGAGCGGGACCTGCGCCTTCGATCGCCAAACCCGTGTCCGTGCTCACTCTGTGGCCATTTAATAATAAATTAAATAGTTTAAAGGACATATTTGGAAAAGCGGGTATTAATCTAGCCTTTAAATATAATAATTCCTTAAACTAATTGATGATGGCCAGGAAACCCAAAGAACATCATAACATAGGAGTATATGCAGTACCATGCAAAGATTGCCATAAAGTTTATATAGGGGAAACGGGTAGAAATCTAGACAAGAGATTGTACGAACACAAAAGAGATATTAGAGTGGGCAGCGAAAGTAGTGGAATTTTTGCCATGTTAGAGACAAGAATCATACGATCGATTTCAATGGAAGTAAAATGGTATTTAAATCGGCTAACTATGTTAAGAGAAGAATCGTAGAATCGAGCTTGATATCGTCAGTTCCTAATTTAAATCTATCTGAGGGTCAATTTTCTTTTAATCCTGTAATAAGATCGCAAATAAATAAAATAGTAAAATGTCAGCCCTTCAATATGTTTAGGCCTAACCCCCCCCCCAGATTAGCCACGAGTAGGGGATTGGGGGGAAAAAGAGGGAATCTTGTGTTATGCTTTTCTCATATTTTCTGCCCAGTGTCAGTTGAAAAAGGGTGTGAGATACACCGAAACTGTTCTGAATTAAATTGTCTTCGGAGAATGTGGTTTAATTCCTCATCTTTTCTTGCGATATTGCATTAATTTTCATCATATATATATATATATATATATATATATATATATATATATATATATATATATATATATATATATATATATATATATATATATATATATATATATATATATATATATATATATGTACATATGTATATATATTTCTGAGATCAGGTTTTATTATATTTCGTTTGTCCGTTTTAAGAGGAACCATAACAGGAAAAAAGGTACTTCACACAAGTATGTTGATTCAAATGGAAGCAAGGCATTGGTCGCATTTGTAGCCATCTCTGGATACTCATTTTTTAGTCCGATCCACCAACTGGGGAAGGTTTTCTCATAAAAAGATGTTCTCAAAGTTGTATCTTTCCTGATGTCAATCAGTTGTTCTTTAAGTGTGATCTAAAGATGTTTGACGTTTATATGTTCAGTGAATGGATTCAAGACCCAATTCAGCCTCTAAATTCTTCAAGTGTGTAAGAATAACATTCCTTTCTGATGCCAGCCTAGTTATCTCATTTTCCAAAATAAATTCACTCAAAGATGGGAACATCTCTAAATTCTCACTCCATTGAACCAGGTTGTTTTCCGAAAGTATGTTATTTTCTCGCTCACAGTTTAAATATCGCCTTTAGCTTGAGGCAACAAATTAAGAATGTTTACTTTTTCAAATATATCTGCCAGGTAGCATATAATCAAGAACCATTTTTCATTGCAAAAAAAAATCCTGCAAACTTCGAAACTTTTTCCTTTTCTAAAAAGAAAATTCTGAGTTCATCTTTAAGCTCTCGTGATAACCAGCGAACCTCTGTGTCGTGATGTTGCAAGAACCGAGTGGTGGTGTACATACGTCTAGGTTTGTTACGTACTTCAAAAACTCTTTGATTGGCTTTTCTCTAAGAGTGCTGTATTTTATTATTATTATTACGTTATTTTTAATCTTTGAGGGTTTCTAGTGCCATGCTCAGCGTTTCGAGGATTGAGTTAAATATTTTTAAAAAAATAGACCTTTAATTTCAGCATGAACAAAAAAATTAAATCTAACAAAACAAACTACACAGTTATGAATTAAACAAGTTTAAGTGAGACTTACTCAATTACACAAAATAATATACAGTAATGGTTGACCCATAGATCACTTTAATATTAATCGTAAATGACCTTCAAAAAAAAGATAATGGAATTTATTTACCTTTTAAACCAACCAAAAGGAAATCTGGTTGGAGACTGACCTTAACCTCAATTTTTAGGTAGACGCAATAATGTTGTTTGCGGGCATAGGCGTGGACGTATTCACAGATCTTCCAGATGTGTGTCTGGCGCGGGAATAGGATTAAAGAACCACAGATGAATTCGGTACGAGCGACGAATGGCGTTAAGTACGTTGTCTTGGGAAGATGATTTCACCAAAGGGACAGGGAAAGTATGCTTCTTCCAATCTTCTGGTTAATCTTGCAATAATTCACACTAACGAGCGATGAACAAACGAGTGAATCTTTTGACGAATGGGGAGTGTTTGAGGAAGTTCACTTTGGGGTATTCCTCAATGGCGAGGACTATCTCTGGGTCTTCTTGTAAACAGGGATAGAGATTTTCCCTGGCGCAAGAGATAGTTGAACTTGTTACTAAATACAAGCTAACTTAAATTTCTGTGTGACCACCAGAAACTGACTCAGCATGAGCTTGTTCTGTGTTCCTTTCGTAGGGTTGCCGGGCACTGAGCCGGACTTCGTTGTCTCGATCGCAAACTCGATCTTCCTGAGACAAGATGCTAATTTTCGGTGTGACCACCAGGAACTGGCTCAGGATAAGCTTCTTCTATGTTTGTTTTCGTTGGTTGCCGAGCCTCTAGCCGGACTTCGTTGTTTCGATGACTAACTCGATCTCTTCGTTCTTCTGCAGTTATCGGCATATATACTTCTCCACATCACTGGGGGTAAGACAAGGAGTGGGAGGGGATGAGGTCTTCGGAATTAATACTCCTTCTCTAACGGTTCTTCTCAGAGCGTCTTTCATTTAGCCCTAAAGGTAACTTCTGGCTTTTGGTCAACTCTCCTCTAATTTCGTCAATGAAGTGAAATTAAATACCAACTTTTAGGGGAAATATTGCCGGTTTAACCAATGTTAGGCTCGCCGGACCCGAAATATGATGATTCGAGCATTATGTGGTGGTGGGAGACCTTTTTGGTGATCCTCGAGGTGAGGGGAGAGAGGGGGTGGGTTAAGTAATAGGGCTACGCCGCCAAAAATGTCAGGACGTTGCAGGTACCGAACAGGACCTCAGTTTTGAGGGTGGGATATCGACTTTCCTACACTGTGTGATATAAAAGCGTTTCATGTCTGCTACCCATTTGATCACAAAGTATTCCAAATATTCTACTTTTTAATGGCCTAGATTTTATGTAATTAACAACAGAAATGATATCTTGTAGCACTTGATGTACCTCTGGCTCTAGCTTCTTTGCTGCAATTGCTTCCAGCAGCGTACCTAGCAAAAGTGGCGCCCGGGGCAGGTGTTTATTTGACCGCTCCTTAAAAGTTCTAATAACACTTCAAAACGCTGAAAACGGAATAATACATTTAACTAGATATGCAAAAAAGAAGACAAACTGCAGCAACCCTTTATTTCCCTCAAATTTACCTCTATAATATTTATGCAAAAGAAAAAAGAAAATATATGTTAAAGAAGAGTGAATTACAAAACAAACGATTTACAAATTGACTTTACGTGCACTCTTCGCGAAATCATGAAGGACTTCATCAAAAGCAATTTTATCCTCAAGGTCGCGCTCTACACTAGGTATAGTATTTCCAAATCAGTCATTCAGAAATGAATTGCATTTGACAATTAAATAAATACAGAGCAGTACGAATGCTGAGAAATACAAAAAAAAAAAATTAATATGTTCGGTCACAACAAAAGCGCCCCCCCCCCCCTCACGCCGCTGATTGCTTGCCTATGAATGATGCGATGAAAAATATTAACATGGGTGCTATTTCTGTAACCTTTCCTCTAAATCCCCCTTTCACTCCTGTCAAAGCAGGTGCACCGTCTGAAGTTATACTTATACAATTGGCCCAAGAGAGTTTGTTCTCATGAAGAAAAAATTTCATTTGAGAATATTTCTTCCCCCATACATTTCCCTTTAAGTGAGTTGCAGAAAAGAAGTTCTTCATCTCATTCATCATTAAATAAATATTAAACGAAAACAAGAAACAGAGGCATGTTACAGATATCAGTACTTTCATCCACTTGCAAAGCAAACTTTCCACACATATTGATCGGCCCCAGTAACTATTTCTTCAAATCTTCAGCTATCATTTCTATAAGTCTTGCAATAGTATTATCCGACCAAGGAATTGCTTTTAATTCCTCAGCATACTTCTGTCCATAAATGCTGTCAACCATTTTTTTACAGCAGCAGGAAGTAGAAGAGTTTCACCAATAGACTGAGGTTTCTTTTCTTTTGTTATTAGGTAACTAACCTCAAATAAAGCTTTCAAATATTTTTCATTAACATTGTTGTATTTTTCTTTGCAAAGAGGCGGATTGAGCTTTACACAATTTCAAGGAACGTTAACAAAATGCTATTGGCTTTCCAGCATGCTCAGGATGTTTGGATTCTAAATGCCTTTTTTAATCTTGATGGTTTCATGCTATCATTAACAATCATATCATGACACAATATGCAAAGCGGCCGAAACTCTTTCTTAATATGAGTCTATGTAAATCCATATTTAACATAACCATTCAGATAACATCTTAGTTTCTTATTTACTTCGGTGTTTTTGTCTGGTGGTGTTATAGCAATGCCTCTGAGCATTTCTATAATATAAACCCCCTGGGGAACTTAAATATAAAAAAACATCAATTATTTAAAATTCAGATCATGCAATCCTTTAACTTTGACAATTTAATCGTTCAATTATTTTACTTAACTTTGTCAATTTAATCGTTCAATTATTTTACTTAACTTTTTAAAATTAAATCATATTTTATGTACAACTTAATAATTAATTAATTCATTTATTTTACTTGTCACTTCATTTAACGTACTACTGTTTCAAGCATCTCTTAAAATTTCACACACAAACAAACAAACACACGCTTTCAGCTCGACCTTCTGGAACACTATTCTTGCCCATTCGACTCTCACCATTCTTCGTCTAAAGCCCCTAATTCACAGTCCATCATAGTCACCATATTATTCCACCATATTATTTCCTATTTATTTCACGTACTTCAATTCTCTTCGCATCTTGTTACTGTAAATTATACTTTACCATATCTTACATTGTTTACCTAATCAAACTTATCTCATTGTAGATTCGTTGATTCTATGAATATATTTATATTTGTTTAATTTTTTTTCTTAAAACCCAGTTCATTATTTCAAAATTTAATTCGCTGTCGTCTTAGGCCTAAAAACTAGCAGACGACAACTTCGACCAAACAAATTTATGGTTATGGTTTTCGAAACGCTCTTTAGGCTGATTTATTAACAGAAAATAAATCACATGAATAACCATATACTAACCATACAGAGGAGAAAAAATCCAAGTCCGGAAGGAGCCCAGCCTCGAGGCCGAAATCTCCCAGCCCCGCTCCCCATCCGCGAAGAAAAGACGGACAAGGAGTAAGGACTTACGAAAGGAAGAAGTAACCCCCCCACAACAGAAGTAATAACTATACATTGTTACGGACAGAAAAAGAAGGATAAAAAAGACCGGCAACGGATAAAAGAATACCTCAATCACCCAGGATAATACAAAATTAAACATCTTTCAACTAAATACCAACGGATGTAGAGATAAGAAGCAGATTTATGGAAACATTTTGAGAAGAATAGATATGGGTATCATCTTGATTTCTGACCACGGAATCGAGCTTAACAACAGTGAGGTCAAGATTTGGAACTACAACGTCATAATCATAAACCTTACGAAGGAACAACACGGAGGAAGAACTAGATGAGTCATATATATCTGTAGAAATAAATATGGAGATATGGGACATCATAATACCTGCAGGATTGACAATTTTGCAAACATATTCAATAATAGAAACCGGGTAATATCAATGGGCTATATTAATGCCCATTGTGCAGCGAATGGTTACAGAACCAAAGACAGAGTAGGAAGACTCATGGAAGCTCTGTTTGCAAGAGGCATCTTCTTTCGATTAGGACCTAATTACCCTACTTACATAACAGAGAGCAAGGACTCAAAACGAGACATCGGCCTAGGAAATAATTATCTCGCCTACAACTATTACAAGCAACTGGAAGACATACCATGCACAGAACACTCTTCACAATTAACCAGAGACCAATTTAGATCACGACGAAGGTAAGAAAAGCATACCACAGAAAGAACTGGGAGAGATACAAAGGAGAACTAAGTAACAAGGAGTAACAAGGAAAGTAAGTACCCTAGGAGACCTTACGGTCCATTCAAAGAGGGTACCTTTGGACTAGCAATTGAGCGGGCACATGGCTGCTCAATTGTTTTGCGTCCATAAACGGCCACTTTTCAAGACTTTGTCTAGTCTTGACTTGAACTGGTCAACAGATTCACTGTTGACAACTTCCACTGGAAGTGCGTTCCACTTACCGCAGATACTGTAGGTAAAAAAGTTTCCACACAGATTGCGGTTGTAACGCTTCAGTTCCACAAAAAGGAGCAACGATAGAAGTAGACACATAATTATAAAAATAAGGAGCTCGATGCAAACGGCAGACGAACTAGCAATACTCAAAAGCGGCTACAAGACGATGAAGACCTGGACCCCCCTCCCGCCCCAACAGGTTCAAGGCAACACACAAGATTAGGTGAAATATCGGAACAAATAAGAAGGAATGACATTACGTGGGAGCTACACGCCGAAATGAGAAGAAAAAAACGATAATTTACTATGTAAATAAGGGAAAAACAAAGTGAACATTAGAACAAAATCATACGAAAGATTTACAATGATGCACTGTTAAAAGAATTTGGGAAAAAAGTAAATCAAATGAAAGGCAAATCAGGAAATAGAAAAATTAAAATAAAAGAGAGCCAAGAAAACAACAGAGAAGACGAGGATCGGATTGAATTGGTATAGAGCTAACTACTCTTTAAGCTCGGATCACTCAATCGGAAGAACTACTCTTTAAGCTCAGAACCCTCAACCGGAAGAACTACTCATTAAGCTCAGATCACTCAACCGGAAGAACTACTCTTTAAGTTCAGACCACTCAACCGGAAGACCTACTCTTTAAGCTCAGATCAATCAACCGGAAGACCTACTCTTTAAGTTCAGACCACTCAACCGGAAGACCTACTCTTTAAGCTCAGATCACTCAACCGAAAGAACAAAAGGAAGATATACCAAGCTATTATTCCGTCAGCGATGGTGTACCTACTCGTAGTTATCCCTATGAGCATCATCTCGTAATCAAACATTGTAAAACTGCAAAGAATGCAAAACAATTACTTATCACAAACACAAGAGAAATGAATAAAAACAACGATATATTTAAAGATAAAGTGAAATGAAACCGATGAACAAAATAATTGAAGAAAGAGCAAAGAAATTAATAGAAAAAACAAAAGGAAATAGAAAATGAATTCACGGCACTGATAGCCCAGAGGGAGGAAGAAAGATCACATAAAAAGTCTTAAAAACGCGTAAGTTAACATATTAATTTTTATGTAAAATGCATAACATTGTTACCAAAATATACTAGGAAAAAAAAGAGTTACGAGAAATCAACTAACTAAACATTTAAAATTACTGACGAAATTTATTCGGTTGGTCGGTTGGCTAGTTAATCTATTGAAGTGTTGGTTGGTTGCAGGATCGCCAAGCACTTGGGTTTGTCTCATAGGACTGGTATTCCCATTTCTAAACCTGAAGCCTCTTCCATCAGGCAACATTCAGAGTATCACCATCATCCTCTTAATTCTAATTCATTTACTATATTATCTTCAGCCTTAACTTCTCTCGATTTGGAAATCTTAGAGTCACTGTACATCGATAAAATAAATCCAAACCTAAATAATTACTCCTCCTCAATTAAATTATTCACAATATAACCAACCAACACTTCAATAGATTAACTAGCCAACCGACCAACCGAATAAATTTCGTCAGTATTTTTATATGTTTAGTTAGTTGATTTCTCAACTCCCACGTTAAAGGTCAGTCCCTTTGTTCATTCTGATTTGTTTTCGAGTTTTTTGTCTTTTTTTGGTGTGTGTTTTACAATTTAATATAATGTTATTTTTGTTTACTTCAGTAACTTTTAATACGTGATAATCAAGTCAGTTTGTTATAATTTCACTTTCTATTTTATTTTTTAAATACCACTGGGTAATATTATTTAATTCTATATATTATTAGTGTTTTTACTTTAATTTTAATTATTGTCAATTTTATTATTTTAACTTGCCTTCTTCCGCTTTTTTTTAATGCATTCTTTTAACTGTTATCAATTAATGTTCCTTCCCCTTCTCATTAGACGATATAGTCGCTGAAGATGGTCCTAGTAAAGGTCCGAAACGTCCGGCCAATAAATGATTAGTATAATCACCTGGGTCTTCATATTCCTGATATATATATATATATATATATATATATATATATATATATATATATATATATATATATATATATATATATATATATATATATATATTTATATATATATATATATACAAGGGGCGGTCAATAAGCTTTGCGAATCGGTAGGGCAAAACAGAGGAAGGGGGATGGCTGTTTGTAGGGGTGTTAGGACAAGTTATGACAAGTCAGGACCTGCAGCCGCACGCTCCTGCCTCGTCTATTTAAGAAGCAGTAGCTGATCGTAGATCGTCAGTCACAAATTTTTCAACAATGGAGAAGGTTGAGCACCGCGCAGTGATCAAATTTTTTACCAAGGAAGGCAAGAATGCAAAAGAGATCCATGAACGCATGGTTGCAGTGTACACCGACACCGCCTCTTCCTATGCAACCATTGCTCGCTGGAATAGGGAGTTCCGCCATGGTCGTGAGTCCCTTGAAGATGACCCCCGTCCAGACACCCATCAGACGTGACCAACGAGGACAATGTGGCCTGTGTGGAGAGGATGATCCTCGAAAATCGACGGGTGAAGGTCGAAGAAATCGAGCGAGAACTTCAAATATCACATGGAAGTGTTATTAACATCATCCACGACAATTTGGCCATGACCAAGGTCTGTGCCCGTTGGGTCCCTAGAAACCTCACGCCCCATGATCGACTTCAACGTCGTCAAAGTCCACAAGGCCAGAGTTGCACAAGCTGCCCTGCGCGGGTGCGGATTCAAGGAGCTCAACCATCCCCCCTACAGTCCATATCTGGCCCCTAGCGACTACTTTTTATTCCGCCAGCTCAAGGCTGCACTGCGTGGACGCCGGTCTGGGGACGAGGAAGATGTCCAGCTCGCCGTCCAGGAGTGGATTGAACAGCAGTCGGGAGATTTCTGGTTGTCGGGAATTCGAAGCCTCAGGGACAAGTGGCGCAAGTGCATTGAAGTCGAGGGTAGTTATATTGAAAAATAATAAAACACTTTTCCTCATATCTCGTTTCCTTATATCCGAATTGAAAAACTTATTGACCGCCCCTCGTATCTTAAATGAAAATATATTTCTTGTTATTTCCGTATTGACTCTAGGGTGAAACAACTTCAAGCCATTATTTCTAGTAACACTTTCGTTATTCAAGGTAAAAAAGTGACCGGGATAAAACATTTTACCATCTTAATGTCTTCCTGTTTATCGCCCTGTATCTTGTGCAGCTCGGTCCGAGAATTGCGATCTGATCTTAAGTATCACTCAACCGTTTGTCTCGTCTCTCATTACTCTGTCTATTGAGGCAGGGGGTGTAGTTGGTTCCCGGAACATTGTTGCCTTCGGCCGAGGAGAGTTGCTTCAATCGCTTGTTTTCTGTGTAGATTCGTCCAAGTTAATATAGGCTAGATCGCTTGGAACGAAGTTCATAGGTTCCTTCTTCTACCTGTCCCGATTTGCTTTCCTACAATTCTTCCTCTACGGTACTGGAACTTTCATCGTATTTTGAATGAAGTCCAGTAGAGTTACAAAATGGTCACTATATGCAAAGTTGACGGGCTGAATGAGGATATTTAGCATGTAATGACTGCTTGATTAATTTTATGCTCTTGCAAGAATTCCAGTGAGGTATGTTGGAAAGTCTGATTCTATCCTCTTGAAGATATTTTTTTCGATTAACAGTTCACAATCCTTTTACTATTTCTCTAATAGCCATTCGTTCTTCCTCTCCATTCAGGTCTCCCATGAATATTGTAGGTGATAAGCTTATGTATGGGTCGGAAACAGACTAATATTGAAGATCTCTGGCAAAGATTGGAAGAATAATAAGAGAAAATCACGTTCGAACGATGCGACAAATTGGTGAGATCGTGGTGAAGATGGGCTCAGGTCATTCAGAACAAGCGTCTGCATACTTATTATTTTTTTTTCCATTTATTTATGAAATAATTGTTGGTTTCTGGTTATGGTTGTATTTATACTATCGTTCTCTAGTTTGGGATGTATCCTTCTTCAAACACATATACCTTTGCTCATAACTTTTTTTTCTATCCACAACTCTAGGAAGTGAAACATGGACACGATCAGAAGCCAATTTCAAAGAATATTATGTGCAACTTTCATTAAAAATAAAAGAATATTTTCAATAAATTGTAGGGATTTTCTATTTTGCGTTCTAGTTCTGGAGGGTACTGTATGGTCTTCTTGACTTGGAGGATGTCTTACTTTTAAGCAACGAAGGGTTCCGTGGTATTTGGTTGGTGGTAAAACACAGTACCATCACTCTTCCTAGCTTTCAAGCAAGGTCCAGACCAGGTTTAAGTTGTTAAACCATCCTCTGTAACGGGAATGGCGTTTATTTATGTTTAAAGTTTTATTATCTTCTCCTCTTCAAAACACTCAGCAAAAAATCTGTTTGCCGTTCCAACTGTTCCTATTCTCTTGTCATTTGTTACATTTTCTCCACATTTAAACACCAGAACCACACTGAGACCATGATCCTCCCTACTTCTCACCTCATCCCACTGTTCTTGCCCCAACAGTGTTGTCAGCTCTTCTTTCAGTCTCGCTCGATGGGCGTTGTGTCCTTCGCATTCTACCATCAGATTTTCTACAGTCTCTATCAGCTCACATGGGCACCACTCACAAGAGGGATCTCTCCCATTACCTGATGTCCTTGGGTTTACAGGTGATTATATCCAGAGCTGGGCGTTGATGCAACGAGTTGTGACTTAGCGACTTTGTCGCACGATGAATTTCGAAGTGGCAAAGTCGAAAGTCGCAAAGGTTTTGAAAAAGTCGGACTAAGCAAAGTCGCACCGCCAATTTTCGGCGACTTTTGCCGCGACTTTAAATGGGAACAAAGACGACTTTTTTTAAAGAAATTGCCGCGGCTGTTTTAAGCCAGTTTTAAAGACCGATTTTCCTTTTACGATAAATTAAATTCTTCACATTATATGAGACTGACGTTACATGAAACTACCTAAACGTACCAATAAAAAGTTTGTCACTCTGAATTGATGAAGGCCAGCCTGGAGGAGCACAGCTAGAATCGCACCTGGTGTATGCCAGCTATGATCATATATGAATTTCAATACCCAGCCGGAGGAGCTCGTACATAATTTAAAGGAACACCTTAAATAACGACCCCTTCCTAGACAAAGACCTACACTACATTAACAATATCATCACTCATGCAAACAGTGACTTCATCCCCAATGGGCACAAAATAAAACAACATATAACCCCAATTTAACAAAGGAAATAGCAGACTGCATAATCGGAGCATCACCCTAAAATAAAAAAGGGCCCCTCATAACAAGAAACACAACACATCCAATTACTCAACACCGACATCACCAACTTAATCACCAAATACCAAACAGAAAATTGGAACCAGTACGTCAAGACAGTAGACGACAAAACAAAAACAGACCAACTTTGGAAAACCATAATTAAATCTACTCATCATGTACCGCCCTCCCCCCCTCCATAAATCATTAGTTAGCAAAAACAACCAAATTGCAACGCACCACCTAGACAAATTCCAACATTCGCATGAACCACAACTCAACATTAGCTTCCTCTCAATGCAGACAAAACACAAATCCACAAAAAACTTAAGAACACATATCTAAAGATCAAGTACACCCTTTTACCACAGTAAATGTCCAGTAAACAATCAACTCGAACAAAAAGTCTAAAGTGACTGGTTCAAACAACATATCTAACATCCCTCTTAAGCACCCAGGCAACACAGCAATCTCAGCCATCACATAAATTTTCAACCACTCCTGGCTCATCATTATGATTCCCTCAATATGGAAACTAGCCCACATCATACCTATATTCAAACCAAAAAAACTCCCAGCACAAGCCAACTCCTACCGCCCAATCTCACTTCTGCACATACTATCAAAAACACTCAAAAAACTAATACCCCAAAGAATCAGCTCAAACATAGCAGCCACAGACAAAGCACGGTTTCACGAAAGCACACTCAACCAAGACCCTCCTCACCAACATCACACAACACATAATCGATGGGTTCAATCAGCACTTACCACCCTCACATAGAATCCGTGCTACAATAGACATAAACAATACCAAAACACATCCTAGCACAGAAAATACTGAACACCACACTCAACAACAACGACAAAAAGTGGATAATAAACTTCAGCTTTGGGAGAACAGACCAAAGTCACTCACCAAACACTGAAATCCTACAACCGAACACTCTGCAATGGGGTTCCACAAACAGCCATTCTCTCACCCCTACTATTTAACCTATTGACACATGACATCTCGCAACCACAAACCCCATTAATTAACACATACCTACGCAGATGACACCTCACTCACAGCAATGCACCACTCTTTCGCAACAGCAAGCAAGACACTAACAAATATAAACACACTAGAACACTGGCTCACACAAAACCGCATGACCGCCTTAGCCAACAAATCACCTGTTACGCTTTTCACACCTGACTACCACAAATCGAACAAACAGACCACACCTGTCACTAAACCAACCCCCTACCCATCTCGGACTCACACTAGACACCCACATGACATTCAAAACCCACACCACAACCATTACAAACAAAGCTGCAAAGAAAATCAAAGCCCTCAAAGCACTATCAAACATTACATTTGGACATCAGAAAGAGCCTCTCACCACTCTTTACAAACAATTCATCCACACAATCCTCAACTACGCAGCATCAACATGGCACCCAATCAGAGCCAAATCTTACACAAATACACTTCAAACCACACTGAACAATCACATGATGTACACGAAGCACACCTACCACACACCAACAAAATACTCCCGATCAAAATATACATGGACATAATTGGAACCGAATACTTCAGCAGAGCATTGCCCATCCCTCACCCCAATCTGGCCAACCACCTACTGACAGCAAGGATCCCACCATCCAGACACATTAAAAATGCCCTAGGCGTACGACTTCCAACACCTGTGCTATAACCTCCCTCCCTCACCACCAAATCCTAACCCCCTTTAATAAGCTAATCAGAGTAATCCTACCTCAATTTAGGCCAGGCCATTCCACTATACTACAACAATACAAACACAGAATAAACATTGCCCCAACACCAAAATGCTCCAGGTACAACTAAAACTCAGACAACATCTCATAACTTAGACTGCCGAAACCTCATACAAGCTCTGTACTACACACATTTCCTCTCTTCGGGACCTGTGGATCCACCTTAGGGGCCGCCCATCTCGCAAAAGAGAGGTATGGGGTCCTGCAAGTAATTCTTCTATTGTCGGTCCTGTTGGAAGTATTTGCCAAATATGGTATAATCTGGCAACGGGAGCTTTGGGCTCCGCATAACTTTATTGAGGAGATTGAAATCATTGAGTGATAACAAGCTGATGTCGAGGTCTGAGTCTACGTCACCATAAAGTTTGCCTATCTCCAGTCAAGGGCCCGCAGCTATAGTGCATTTGACATCTGCATAAGTGCGTGTCCTTTAAGCAACAAGAGGAAAAATCTTGTTTACAATCTTGTTTTTTCTTTCTTTATAATGCCATGTTCATTATGACGCTAGACGATATATTATTAATATTATTCAAAGTTTAGCGAAACTTTATAACACATACATTTGTATTTTTAATTTGTAAGAATGAAATAATCTAAATAAATCACTTAAATCGTGAAATAACTCATCACTTCGTTAGTTTTGTTTTCTCGTTTTAATAAATGTCTTATATTTTTCATGTAATTGAGAGAGAGAGAGAGAGAGAGAGAGAGAGAGAGAGAGAGAGAGAGAGAGAGAGAGAGAGAGAGAGAGAGAGACTCTCTATCTCTCTCGTACATGTAGTTGACTTTAAGAACATAAGAAAAGAAGGAATCTGCAAAAGGATAAACAATAGCCAATCCGAGATACTCTTGTTCCCATGCCCAAGTTCAGTCCCACCTTCCAACCTCGTCCAGTCAATACTTAAAACCCCTCAGGGAGAACGCTTCTATCACATGACTAGTGATCCTATTCCATTCATATACCAAGCGATTTATAAACCGATTTCTACCAATCACTTGCCTAAACCTAAGTAAGAGAATAATGAGAAAATGATAGTTGCTGCAAGGCGGATATTTTTGAGACCATTCTTATCGAGTCTCAAAGGAAGAAGGGGAAATGAAAATTGCATCACTTCGCTAACGGAAGAAAAATAGGGCGCCAACCAAAGTTACCGCAAATCTAAACAAGTTTCGGTAGGATTTCAAAGCTCCTTTTGTCATTTAAGGCAATACTAATCTCTAAACTAATTAAATTATTTTGACTTAGTAATAAAGGAAATAATAAAAAGAAATAACAGTAAAAAACAAGCAAGTCATAATTTTACGCTTGTTCTTTGTTTTAATGGCCCTGTGCATTATGACGTCATGTATTTCAACTCCTGAAAGCCAAACTCCCATATGTGGTAGATGAAAGTGATGTAATAGTATTAAGAAAATTATCTATATTTAAAATATTATTGGAACCAGTGACTTCGAGTATACTGTATAGGTTAGATTTTGTGAACTTGCGTAACTTAAGACTTTATTACGTCATTTTGTATCGGTTACTTTTTTCCAAGACTCTATGTTTAATTTTACCACTCATACTAAACCTAATTTAGGCAAATTGGGTCCTTTTTAAAATAGGTCGAAAATTAGTCTGGTAATTAATTATGAAATGAATAACTCATACAAAGTGGCACGTGAGGTTAATAATGAATACAATGCCCCGCAGGAAAAGGTGTTACGAATACTTCCACACTTTATTCAGTTCCTTATCAAAGATAACTACGAAAGTACTTGGAAACATCTTTTCCATTTTCCTGCGGGACATTGTATTCGTAGTTAGTTATATAATTGTGACTGAGTTTATATATCCATCTTTCGTGCTTAACTTGGCTCACACTTCCATTCTTTTCAAGTTACATCATCCCAATTTGGTTGGTGGAGAGTGAGGGTGCAAGGAACTTTCTCGACGGTGGGCGAAGGAAGGTGCAAGGAACTTCTTCGACAGTGGGGGAAAGGAAAGGGGTGCACCAAGAAGAACCCCACTTAAGTCAAATTTCGGTCCAATCGAACTTCAATTTTCAAGTGTCACGAATGGCGGCTCTCAATCAGACGATGCGAATATCGGAGGCAACTGGACAAGCATCGCATTCAATCGCGTCATGTGGGTTTCGCTGTTTTTGTTTCTTCTCGAAAAGAAGACACTCGACACCCACCAATAAAGGCATTAGCGCTCCATTAAATTATTACTAGATGGCCAAAAAAGGACACTAATTCACCCCCGGTGAGGAAACGCATGGTTCATTTACGGTTCTTCTGTCTGACTATGATCACCTTTTTACAACCATTTCCTCTTGATCATGCTATAAAAACTGTGGTCGGCTCATTATCAACGGGTTCAAGAAATAACCTCTCTTGTTTGGTCATGCTGGTATCTGGAGCATAGTGTGCCCTCCCGGCTCCAATACCCCCTAGATGAATTATATCTCCTACATATTTTCACTTCGTCCATCTTCACCACTTTCTTTACAGATCTCTTCTAAACATTCTGACCAAGATGCCCTCGTTGGTTATCGCTTTAATTAAACTCATTAGTCGCCCGAGGGCCTTCATAGGTCCTCGATCCGGTGCTACGTAATCACCCGGGGGCCTTTTGTGATCTTTCACTTTTAAACTCGTATTCACTCTGATTATTATGATAATTCGTCATTTTTTGTTAAACTCTTATGTTAGTGATTAATCATCTAATTAAAATACATAAATGGCTTAGGTCAATCCTTCTTTGTTTGTAAACAGAGATTTATGAATGGGAGTAACTTGACTCCGTTCTAAGCCACACCATAAAGCGACAGCCGTTTTTTGAGGACTCTTCTTTTCTTTTTTTGTTTAATACATTATTTTTTTCGTTTTTCATCCAATTAAAATCATTTAAAAATCATCCAATTAATCATCTAAAGCGGACTAAGGGGAGAAAGCCTATTCAGTCCCCCAAAATAGGTGTATTTTCTTCTTTTTTTCACTTTTTCGCCGAATTTTAGATATTCTTTCATATGAAAATGTTATCCATAAATATAGGCAACGTTTTCTATAAAATGCATTGCCTAAAAGCGGTAACTAAAATGTAATAGTTAATTTCTTCAGTCAACAAGAAATAACTGAGCAACAAGCAAATATTTCCAATCATAATTCCGAATATGTAGAAGTCTATTAATAATTTTTAGGTTAGATCAATAGAATAATTATTTGAAATTAAAATGATATATTATTTGATTTATAATAAATGATTTAAATATTTTATTTTATTGTTTTCCATAACGCTGTACCAAGGCTAATTTCGCCAAGGCGATTTCGAAAAAATAAGAGCGGCTAACCTTCAAATAACTACTTTATTGCAAGTACTTTTTTGTAGGCAAACAATAAAATGATTTTATCTACAAAATTTGAATTCACTCTGAAGGAGGCAAGTACCCGTGGCATATCATGCGATAGAAAAAGACTAGGTCACCCTTGTAGCCTAACATCATGGATAAAGACTAGGTCATCCTTTCGGCCTAACACCCGATGTAAAGACTAGGTCAGCCTAATGGCCTACCACCCAATGGAAAATGACTATCATGCTTGGAGCCTACTACTCAAGGGGGCGGGGCTCGGTTATGCTGGTTCCCCCACTACAATTTCCTTTTTCTCGGATTTTTCTTTTCCTTCTTTTCGGAAATAAATGAACCTCTAAGATTTCTTTTCGTGGAAAAGTGCGACGTCATGCGTCAGACCTCAGGAATCAGGGCGAAGGCAAAACTGCAAGACCAAGCACGCGGTAGTCGGTGAGCGACCAGCAGCCAAATCAGTTTACTCCTGCTAACTGTGCCCCTGTTCCGCTTCGGTGTTTTTTCCCTCACCTTCCCGATGCCGGCGAATAATACAAACGAAGTTCCTCCGGAAGAGTCTAAGCCGCTCCTAAATCGTTCAAACGCAAATTCCGTTCCCAACGAAAAAGGAGGAGAGGAAATTTCTTTCCCCCTTTCGAAGTAAGTCCACGATTCTTAATTCTATATTAATAGGAAATTTGTGCGAAACCGGTTGTACTTAACGGAGATATTCGATGTGAAGACATGAAAAGGTCTGAAATCTGGTTGGCTTTTACGTTATTAGGCTAGGGTTGTTTTATTTATTGAATCATAGTCACCTAGTCACCCTACTAAACTAATTAACATATAAAATATAAACCCCTAAAATTCGCAAAGGCGAGGGGAGACAACTAAACTGATCTGATAAATTTGTCGCCATCTAATCTACCCCCACCCCCCAAGGATTTTTTAAAATTATGAAAACGAAAACCAATTAAAAAAAACTTTTTTTTACCAAAAGGTTTGCAAAGGAAGAATGAAATTAAGGCCGGTAAAATTGTGTAGAAGTATTTAGAGGAAAAACCCCGACTTATTACTTAATCTCCTTTATGTTCATTATTCCTGTTCTTTTATAAGTACTGCCTTTTATTTAAACTGTCCCGCCATGGCTTCCAGCACAGCCTCTTATGTGGCTTACGCCTTTTTCAGTGAAGACAGAATAGGACATAGATGAAGGAAAAAACTAAATAAAAGGAAAATAGCAGAAAATCTTAGATGATTATTATTGAACAATGAGGAGGTTCAAAAGAGTATTTTTATGAGGTTTATAATGAAGCGAATGTGAAAGCGATTCGCTTCGCGGGTGTAAACCGAGCGCTGTATGCAAGCGATAAGAAAACAAAAGGTTGCAAGTGTTGTGAAAAGGCTAAAATATGGTAAGGCGCCTGAAATAGACGAGTGGCGGAGATGCGAAAAATTGTTGTGCTATGGAATGGGTGTTGTGGTTGTTTTAAGGCCTTGAACATGGAATAGTGCCTGAGAACTGGAAGACTTGCGATAGTGCCAGTGCATGAGATGTATTGTAAGCAAGGCGTATGAAAACATTATGGGTGTGTACAAAGGTGAATTTAGACCAGGTAAAAAACCTAGGATAACGGATGTAAGGTTATGGTAGTTTTATCAATCTAGCGAAAGTGTATGGTCCTGTAGATAGCGAAGCGTTAGGGTTAAACTGCTGAGTGGTTTGAAAAGTTTTTATTTTGGAAATGTGTTCGGTGAGGTAAGAATATGGCCGCAGTGGTTTAAAGTGGGGGAGGTGGAGTAAGGGTGTGTGATGTCGTCGTAGATGTTTAATGTATTTCTGGATAACCACTTCTGATTCTTCGTAGGTATGGCCTTCCCGCAGCAACCGTCACCAGAAAGAAGGACGAGTGTAAATAAGGAATAATGAGGGATCGGTTCGGGCCCTGTTGGTCTATACTGATGACCTAAGTAGTCCGAGTCAGATGGGAAAGTTGATCGAACCCTTTGACATTGTATGTGCGAGGAAGAGGATAAAAGTAAATAAGTAAAAAGGAGTAGAGTGTTTGAGTGTGTGGATAAGGACTTAGTCCATGGTATGCAATGATTTAAGTATCTTGGAAATAACGTGAATGGTAGTGAAGTAGAGCATACTTTTAAATCCACGTAATTGAGAAATTTGAAAAGACTTTAATTTCTTAGGACTTTAATGCAATAAAACGGACCTAACAACTTAGAACATTCAAGTCCACAATCTTATATTATTATTAGATTAAATTTGATGATAGCAACGCACACTGTCGGGTCCTTACGTCTCTATATCTCCCATCTTATCTCTGATCTTTTCTCCTCTTCTACCCCCCTTCAGCGAAAACGAAATGTCAGAGACAAATTTCTTCTCGATTGTCGATAAACTGTGATCAATGCGAGCGGTGAAAGGTCAACGGGATGAGGCAGATTGCGGTAACAGAGGTTAGAAGGGTACGAAAGTTTCAGAAGCGTTCAATGTTGGGTAAAAACTAAGAATTTGAGAGTGAAATCTGGCAGTAATTGTCTGAGGATGTGGCCATGCTAATGTTGAGGCGTAGGAGTGAGAGTATGGTATGGAAGAAGGAAAGATCTTTAATAAGAAGTGCAAATGAACAATTTAAGAGTGATGCTTGGTGAGAGTAGGGTAGATAGAGTGAGGAATGATTGGTTAAGAGAGCTGGTGGGAATGAGGGTGTGAACGAGGTTGTAACAGTGTTATGAGGTGTTATGGGTATGTTAAGAAGTGATGGAAATAGACTTGTGGTGAGATATACGGGAATGAGTGCTAGGGTGTGAGAAGGGTTGGGAGACATAACTTAACATAACCTAACATAATTTCACGGATGACAAAAGCCACAAGGGCCTATCAAAGGTCATCCGCATCCGTCAAAACCCAAAGACCGCGTTAAAAGGGGTTGATTATGTGAATAAGAGAGAAAGGGTTGACCCAGGACGAAGTGGATGATATCCAGGGTGTTCAGAATAAATTTGACTGTTTGCATAAAAGAAAACCGCACGCAATATCTCGGGAGCATAGCGCATGCGTTCCTCACTGTGTCACTGGGAAGATCTTCGAACACTTCGTTGGTCTTAGCCACCAGCTCGTTCTTGATGTTGCAGACACAGCGATTGTTTTTTTTCTTAACCGCGCCCACACTTAGTAATCCATGTGATGACAATCGAGGGATCTAGGAGGCCAGAAAGTAAAGCTGGTGAAGTCGAAGGAATTCTCAGACAACTACTTCTGACTCTTTCCAGCAGCAAACCTCTCTAGCCAGAGTTTGGCCACAGTCTCCAGCAACTACACATCCGGAGGAATTGAGCCTAAGACCTGCTCAAACATGTGGGGCGGCATGGCGTCACCCTCACTGGAGACGCACCCAGAGACCATCACAGTTTGGGGAAACTTGGTCTTCACGATCCGTGGAACCTCGCATGGATTATAGGAAGGCCACCTGCTGTTCTGGGTGTTGTGCAACTGGTTCTGGCAGAAGTTCTTTTCATTTGAGAAGAATCAGATAGTCTCCGGCTCAACAGGTTGCTTCAGCTTGTTCAGGAGCTTTTTTGCCTTCATCAAGCTGTTCTCCTTGGCCTTGGCTATCAGTATTTGTCCTTTGTACCTCTTGTACGAGTGGCAGTGAAGGTCCTCATTCAGGACCAGCTTCATGGTTTTGACTTTAATACCCATTTCTCTCATCAAAGATAGAGTTCCCTTGAGTTTTCTATCACCTTCTCCTGCAGTTATTGTATGTACAACAACATCGGCGTGTGGACGATGTCAGAACGCCTGTTGTGTCCCTTTCTGCTGGCTAATGCTTTGTAGTCCGTTGCAGCTGTCCACGACACTTCTTCCAGCCTTTACAGTATTCACAGAGCATTGAGCAGTAGTCATAAGGTCAGCCTATTGATAGCCAGCTTCCAGTCCTCCATGTCAGCTAGCTTTTTTTTCAACTAAACTACTCAGTATGCTCTCCAACGCCATTGACTGTTCATCGATAGATCAACTTTTGTTCATGAAAAAAGGAGAGATTAAAAATGGTCAAATTTAGCCCTGACACCATGTAGTTGTGCAAGAAGGGGGAGGGGGGTGGACTGTTTGCTTGGACCCTTCTGTCTAGGGGTAGACCTTGAGTGAACGAGATTCTACAAAACCACCCGATCGTTCCGAAGGATTAATGAGAGGGGGGTGACTTTGGACTTTGTGCTTGATAGGGCATCGAGGGGGATAGTTATTTTCGCAAATAGCGTTGATGCACACCCACCCTAAACTCGTATAAAATCTGCTACGGTTTAATTATTACCCCCAAACCAAGAAGCGAAACAAACGAGAGCATCTCTGTCAGAAACATTGCATAGATAAATCGGTAAAGAAAGTGACCATGTGGCACGTTTTCTACAAAGCAAATCCACCTGCAGGGGTTGGGTCCCGGAGGGCACGCTGTCCTCTAGATGTTAGCGGCAGCGTGTTTGTGCTGACGTCCTAGCCATGGTGTGTAGAAATGGGCTTCCTGTTAAGGTGTGCGAGTACTTGTCATCACATGACCTGGGGTAAAAGTAGGCTTCTTATGCTATTATTTGCGCAAAGGGTAAGTGGGGGAGATACAAGCAGGTGATGAGTCAAATTATGGGTAAATACAAGTAGGCTTTGTTCAACACGGGAAAATGACTTAGTCCTCCGCAAGGGTTGGCTCTAAGTAGGCTTCATTCACGTCGCATAATTGGTGAGAGAAAAAGTGATTGCGAGAGAGAGAGAGAGAGAGAGTGTGTATATGTGTGTGTGTGTGTGTGTAAGAGTGTGTGTGGTAGTGAAAGTGTGATATTCACCGCGTTATTCTAGATAAGGGCAAGTAGGCTTCGTGTAACAAAAGGAATTCGAATAGGCTTCACATAATATTAAGGGAAAGAGATCCTAAAGGCTTCGTCTGACTATGGGTGAATACCAGTAGACTTTGCGTCTCCACTAGAGGTGGATACAAGCCCCCCTTCCCCCTCGAATAAAAATAAAGGTTGAGTTGCACCCTATTTTTCTCAGATCTTGGACGAGATCCCAAGACCGGATAATGAAATGCGCATAAAGATCAGAATGAGAAAGCTCTGGGGGAGGCAGCGAGGTATCGCCTAGTGACACCAACCCTCTGATCATAACATAATAAAGTATATCAGCTATTTATTGCTGAGCTTTCGTCAGGCACTTAGGATATCTTCAGAGCGTTTCGTTATTAGGAGGGGTAGCAGGAGTAGTAGTATTGGTATTTGTATTATTATCATTGGTATTATTATTGGTAATATTATGGTATTATTATTAGTATTGGTATTATTATTATTGGTACCTATTATTATTGGTATTATTATTATTGCCATTATTATTATTAATTATTGGTATTATTATTGTTATTAATTATTGTTGTTATTATTATTATTATTTATTATTATCATCATCATTACGACTCGATCTTCCGATCCTCCGATTGTGGGCAGGCGGCCCACAATCGACCGCTCCCGGTGATTGCTTCCTTAGGGAAGCAATGGGAAGTGGGGCCCGTCGGGCCGAGCCACCTGTAGTCCTGGAGTCGTGTCTTTTGGCATTGTGGGCGTTCGTCGGCTGGAGACTTGACCCGACTGAAAGTACCTAGAATGGGATCCGGGATGCCTTGGGGAGGGGAGGAATTGCCACTTGGAGGCCTTCCCTGAGCTAGACACGATCCCGGAGGTAATACCGGGGGGGAACCTAGGCTCGGTGTCAAACGGAGAAAATGCATCCGCCCCTGTGAAACCTTCCCTTCATGTGACTCGGGCCCCGGAGGAATCACAACGAGAGGAGGGACCTCCTTCCCCGGTGGTTGCCGTTTTGACAGCCAAGATCTTCTCCATCTCGGAGAAGGAACTTGCTAAGGCCGGTCCGTTCGGCCTAGGGGCTCCTTCCTACGGTGGAGAGAAGCAGGTTCATTAACCGCCCTCCTCTCCTAAAAAGAAAAGAAGTAAGAGGAAGACAGAAGACTAAAGGTTCCTCTCCCTGCAGGGCGTAGGGGTCCGCTGCCGTTTCGGCAAGAAACGAGGCCAAAATTGACACGTTTGACCCCGAAGCACACTCGAGTGGGGAAGGGGGCAGATAAATACCAAAGTCATAAGTGCAAGTGAGCTGAGTGGAGCCTCGACTACGTCGGGGCTCGTTATTGAGAGAATACCTGGTGTTTTCGAGCCCGCTGGCTTCAAACTCTTTCCTGTTTTTCGCTCCGCTGATCGCAGCATGTTGGCCTAGGGCAAAATGATCCATTCAAGGAGAACATTAGCTAACTTGATTAGTAAGAACCGAAAGTAACCCGTTTCTTCAACTGTCGCCTTTTGGCGAACGCGTGATTTCCTCTGAGGCGTGCATGATTAGTGCCTTACGGACATTCAATGGCTCGCTGATGAGTGTGATGCCGCACTCTACCATGAACTTTGTGAAAGGAGTGATTGATACAAGCGAACTCGTTGACTATTCCATTGAGGACATCACCTTAGAGCTGGCCGACCATGGGGCGGTCAAGGTCGAACGTATGATGAGAAAACAGGGAGGGGCCTCGAGAACCACCCCTACACTCTTCGTCACGTTCGAATGTGACAAGCTCTGAGTCGGTGCGTGCCGGGTGGTACCGCTACCGCGTGAAGGCATTCGTACCACTGCCGCGGCGGTGCTATTACTATCACCGCTTCGGCCATACGAATCGTTCTTGTAGACGTGCAAAGTCGGGGTCACCCGAGGTTTGTGTAAATTGCTCCAAGGTCGCACACGATAAGTCCAAATCGTGTGTGGCCAAGTGTGTCAATTGCGGAGAGCCGCACCCCGCTTCTTCGAAGCAATGTGGTGCATATCTCCTTGAGAAAGAAATCCTGGACGTTCAGGCCCAGGATCGACTCTCATTCCGCCAGGCTAAGGACTTGGTCCTGGCGCGCCCGGCTCTGCCTGGGACGTCATATGCCTCAATAGATAGAAAGGCAGCCTCTGCTCCTGGCACATCCAGGCCAACGAGCACGGTTGTTTCCGCGCCCATTCGGAGCCATTCTGCGAGCTCTACTCAACACTGGCGCTTCCCTGGTAAAGCTGGTAGCATAAATGATCCTACCCAGCCCCAGCTAAAACCAGCGCTCCCCCCTCTCCCCCCAGCGTGACCGTTTCCCGTTAGGCGAAACGGCCACGCGCCTCCACCGAGTCGTTAGACTCACAGGAGGCAACACCCATGAAGTTGGTCGCTAGGCCATCTTCGGGGGTTCCTAAAGCTGTCCCCAAAAGGAGGACAGCAAGAAAGGAGCTTCAGCTCCTCCGCCCACGCCTAGTGTTGGAGCGAGTGGCTCAGAGACGGTGGTTCCTCGAAAAGAATGCCCCCCGCCTCCCAAGCCGCAACGCCTACCTAAGGTTTCGAGGCGGAGGGAGGAAAAGACTCGCATGGCGAGCCCAACCTCCCCCAATAAGTCCTCGAAGGCGACAGCGCCTTCAGCGCTTTGTCCAGCCAACAGCACCTGGGGTTCTGCCCCCGGGAAGCGTACGGCCATTCCCGTGAGGGTCTTCAGTTCGAGGAGGGCCCCCACGTCTCCTCCGAGCTAGGCCTGGAGGGCATATTCCTTCAATGGAATTGCCGTGGAATCCGGGCCAGCTGGGAGTAGCTGCGAATGCTCGTCTCGTCCCGTTCCACGTTAGCTATCCTTTTGCAGGAGACCATGCTAGGCGCGTGCCTCCTGCCCGCCCTCCCGGGGTATAAGGGTCTTGAGACCCCACCAACACGGGATGGCCGGGCTGGGGGATGCGCGGTTTACACCTGGCATGATGTCTCCGTTCTTCCTTTCTCTTTAGATACCTCCTTTCAGGCAGTGGCTTTGCAGCTGCACCTGGATAGCAGGTATAATATCATTTCTGCGTACATTCCATCGTCAGCTGACTTCGATGCGGGGGACTTCCGCCGCGTCGGGGCACGGTTGCCGAGGCCCTATGTCTTGCTTGGAGATCTGAACGGCAGGCATCCTCTGTGGGAAGATTACTCCATAAATGCCAGGGGACAAGTCCTTGCCGATCTGATCGAAGAGCTTGAGATGGGTGTCCTAAACGTGGATGAGTTTACGCATCACTGTCCGAGAACCACTTCATTTTCTTGCCTTGACCTATCTTTGTGCTCTTCAGATGCACAGCCTGATTTTGATTGGGCGGTGGTCGATGACCTCCATGGTAGTGATCACTTTCCCCTTCAATTATCATTTTTAGGGCAACTGCCGCCTAAGAGCCCACCTCGGTGGTGCTTGGCGCGGGCGCGATGGCCTGCATTTCAGGAAATGACTGAATTCTCTATCTCAGTCTAGGGGTTTAGGTCGGTAGATGAGGCCGTTTAGTAGTTCCCTGGCAACCTCATCGCCGCGGGCCTGACAACTATTCCTAGAACGTCTGGCTGTTTTGCACGCCGACCACTCCCATGGTGGTCGGCCGAGTGTGAGACGGCCCTCAAACAGAAGCGTTATGCCTACATGCGCTTTTAGCGCCGCCCGAACGATTTCACTGTCGCTGAATTTCGTCGGGCTAGGGCTAGGTTCCGTTATATTTCAAAGCACGCCCACCGCTCTTCTTTGCGGCGGCATACGTGTCTTCACTTAACTGAAAGGCACCTTTAGCAGAGGTGTGAAAGCGAGTCAAAAGGATTCGGGGTAAGTTCTCGCAGGACCCCCCTCCCGTTCTCCATGAGAATGGGACCGCAATCTTGGACCCCGCGTCCATGGCGGAATCCTTCGCGACCGCTTTTTACGCATTCTCTAGCCGTGATGCTGCTCCGCCAGCATTCAATGCACGTCGTGATGTCGCGGAAGGCCGCCGGCTAGACTTTACCTCTAGAGGCGGGGAACCCTTCAACGACAGGTTTACTGTAAGTGAGTTGCGCTCCGCTCTCGCTTCGTGCGCGGACACCGCCCATGGTCCGGACGATGTCCCATACGCCATGCTTCGACATCTGGGTGAGCAAGGCATGGCTTTTCCGTTAGATTTGTTTAACAGTATCTGGGTGGAGGGTCTTCTCACAGATTCCTGGCGAATCGCTACTGTGCTCGCCTTTCGCAAACCGGGGAGAGATCACTCTACTCCGACCGGTTTCCGCCCATTCTCTCTAACCTCTTGCGTGTGCAAGTTGATGGAGAAATTGGTAAATGTTAGATTAGCCTTTTTCCTGGACAGCGGAGGCCATCTGTCTTCTGCACAGTGCGGCTTCCGCAAGTTCCACTCCACGTCGGATGCCCTGCTCCGACTGGAAAATGCCGTCTGCGAGGCTTTCCTTCGTAGACAGCACTACGCAACGGTGTTTTTCGTTCTGGAGAAGGCCTATGATACCGCATGGCGATACGGTATCATGGAAACTCTCCACACGATGGGGGCGAGGGGACGCCTCCCAATGTTTATATCTGAATTTTTGCGAGATCGTCGATTCCGCGTACGGGTGGGGGGAGCCCTCTCTGCCTCAAAGGAGCAGGAAGAGGGTGTCCCACAGGGAAGTGTCCTCAGTGTCACACTCTTTGCCCTGAGCATCAACGGCATCACCTCGGTGCTGCCGGAAGATGTTCTCGCTACGCTCTACGTGGACGACCTTTCGAACTCTTTTGGCGCGGCCCAGATGCCAACTCTGGAGCGTCGAGTCCAACAGGCATTGAACCGCGTCTCTCGCTATGCCGAAGCGCACAGGTTTCGGTTTTCTTTGGCCAAGACTAAGGTGGTGCACTTCTGCAGCCATCCACAGCTTCACCCCGATCCAGATTTGTTTCTTAATGGGGTGCGCCTGGATGTGGTTGAGTCGCACCGTTTCCTTGGTTTTGTATTCGACCGACGCCTCACCTGGGAGGCTCATATTCACAGCCTTAATGTCTCTTGTACCCGCGCCATGGATATTCTCCGTTCCGTGACGTTCAGCGCTTAGGGCGCTGATAGGGCTACTGCCCTACTTTTTTATCGATCCTTTGTTCTTTTGAAGCTCGACTACGTATGCGAGTTTTATGCATCGGCAGCCGAGCGTTTATTGCGGAAGGTGGATTCGATCCACCACACTCGCCTCCGCCTTGCGACCGGTGCCTTCCGCACTTCCCCCATTGAGAGCCTGTTGGTCGATGTTGAGGAGATGCCACTCGCTCTGCGCCGCGTGCAGTGAATCACTCGCCTGTACGCGCCAGCCCGGTGCTTCCCTCAGTCGCCAACAGCTTTCACTGCATCCGCAGCTGATCTCGACGGTGCCTATGCCACCGAGAGACACTAGTCATACCCTAAGCCCTTTGGGTTTCGGGCCAGGAAACTCCTTCGAGAGCTATATAGCTCTCGGGCCGGTGGCGCCCCTGTTTCTGCCCGGGACGCCACCCTGGAAGGTACCACATTTGGCTATTTGTCGCCTCGCTTCTGCTCCCAAAGCTTGTACGGCGCCGGGAGTTTTGCGTTTGACCTTTTTGGAGCACACCTCGTATCACACTGGGAACCGTGCTAGTGTATACAGATGGCTCCAAGTCCCAAGAGGAGGTCAGCTTCCATGCCGTATCCCTTCTGTTTGAAGTCAGCGGGGCTCTACCTGGTGCTGCGTCTGTCTTCACGGCCGAGCTAGTGGCAATACACCACTTGGTACGGGAGATTACGTCACGTACCCGGTTCGGAGACCGGATTGTGATCTATAGCGACTCCCAAAGTGCCCTGATTGCTCTCGGGGCATTGGAATCTCCGCATGCCCTGGTTCGCGATATCCGTGACGCCACGGTTTTGACGAGCCGGGCAGATGTCCAGATTATCTTCTGCTGGGTTCCTGGACATGTAGGAATTGCGGGGAATGAGCGCGCCGATGAGGGCGCCAAAGAGTCCGCGAGGACTCTGCGACCGGACCAGCGTTTCGCTCTTCCTCACACTGACTGCATGGCAGGAATACGGGCAGCTCTTCGGACTGCTTGGCAAAGAATATGGGAGACGGTCGAAGGGAACTTAAAGTTGCGTACCATTGCGCCGCGACTGTTCCTATTGACCTACCCCCCACTTCCGCGACGGCTTCAGGTCGCTTTCTGTCGTCTCCGAATCGGACACACTCGTGTGACGCATCGCTATTTGATGGAGCGCTCGCCTGCGCCCTATTGCAACGACTGCGTCGTCCCCCAGACTGTTCGGCACATTCTTGTCTAATGTCCCAGTCTGGGTGATCTTCGCGCACGTTACCTGTCCCGGTACCGGGATGGGTGGTGTCGCTGCCGCATGTCCCTTGTACTCGGAACGAGTGCGTGCACATTGAATAGTGTCCCCTTTGACTTCTTGGGGGAGGCCGGCCTTCTCCCTATTATTTAATCAGGGTTTGTTTTTTTGTTTTGTTTTGTTTTTTTGCATTTTTTTTTTTCGTTTAGGTTGCACGCTCCTGCGCCGGGGGGACCTTCCCCCGACGCACCAGCTTGCATCCTTTCCTCCTTTTTTTTTTCTTTAATTTTATTTTAAAGTAGCCTAGAAGTAGGCCAGTTTTAATACGGCGACTAATGCCCAAGTAGGCAATCGCCAGATGAGCTCTTAAGAAAAAAAAAAAAGAAGTTTCATCTGACCAAGAAAAAATCGGAGGCAAAACGGTTTGTACACGAATCAGAGAGAAATACCCATCTGGCCTTTGAATACAAACAGTTTTAAAAAATGCCACAACATGGCAAGCTTTCAATGAAACGCTCTGCCATCATTACAAACAAATTAATGAAGAACAGACTGACTGAATTAGTTGATGTATTCGCTCTGTAATGGAATAAAGTAAAAAAGAAGATATACCCACTTTAACATGCAGGGTACATAAAACAGGCGGGGAAGCCCTTAAAGCCGTAGAAACCTCATTAAACTTCCGGTGTAGTAATGTGAAGGAGCTATGGAATCTATTAGCTGCAACTTCAATTTACGCAAAGATTTCCCCTGCTGCACAAAAGAAATTTCGGAATGAAATTAAGTTAGATGACGATATTAATAGTGCCTTAAGCAAAACGAGAGAGGATAAACCAGAGGCTTTGGCCAACGGTCGCAGGAACCAAACAGCCTCAAGTACTCGATATATACACGCGCAAGCTCATACACCCGCTCAATGAACCAACAAGATACGAACCCGGGTATGCGAACGATATAAATGATAAGAGAAAAGATAGTCTACCTCGGAATGAGAAACGTGCAAACACGCTTAGGGTAGAGAGGTGTTTTAACTGTGATCGAGTTGGACACAGGATGATGCAATGCAGAGAAAGTCCTAGGTGTCATAATTGTGAGGTCAAAAGACACTATGTTGCTGAATGTAGGAATCCCCAATATTGTGCTGTCTGCCGTGAGGACGGACACAAGAGAGGTGAAACCGCCAAATGTGAAAGTTACAGCCGAGCATCTGTAGCACTAAGGAATGCAATGGTGTTTCCATGGAAACCACCACAACAAACCAGTACCGTTCGAACAGGGAATCGATTTGTAGGGTCAAGTAGAAAGAACATTTGTGTAGTTGGGTCCGAACGAGACGATATCCACACTACTTATGAAGAACAATTGGGGTATCCTGAGCTTTACCCGGAGGTTGAGAGCCCGTACTATACGGAACCTTATGGGGGGGGGTAGGCCCTCAACCAGACAAACGACCTCCTCATTATTAAGTAAATCCCTTCCCAGTAGGCTAGTACCAATAAACCGAATAAAAGAACTAGTAGTAAGAGGACGAGTAAAGCAATTGCCGGCTACCACTATGTTGGATACCGGAGCGGCAAGTTCCTTAGTAAAACAAGCTTTTGTGAATAAATTGCCAACTTGGTACCCAGCCAGGTATTATATCACCAAATCTCGTGTTAGAAATCCCTACTTTTGGTGAACTAGAATTCTATTTGTGTTGATGATGATGCGTACCCAATCTTACTTCAAAAAATCAGTTGCCTTTGCAACTGATTTTCTATTAGGGATGGACTTTATGAACAAAAATGCTTGGGAAATATACCCAGCTGGTAAGCGAGTTCGAGGTAGAAGAAATACACATTCGTTGCCCGACGGCAATGGAAAAGCACAATGTTTATGCGAGTCAAGTGTATCGAACCCCGAGGAGGAGGATGCACCCACAGTGCTATTTGAGCGCGCAGAGGCACCCCCTGAGTTGAGTGATGCCTTTCCAGACAGTTTTCCTGATAAAGAGGATCTTGCAAATATCTAAGAATGAAACTAACAGTCATGTGCGACGACTAAACCAGATGAGTGTGTTGCATGATGAGCTAAGAGAGCCATCCCTTTGTTCTATTAACGATGAGCTAAGACAGCCACCCACGAGTCGTGTTGAGTCTATAGGACAAATTGGTTTCCATGAGTGGAGTCACAGAGGGAATAAAGTGTTGCATTACTCAGATGTAGGGTTGAATCAAGGGAGTCGTGTGGTGACCCCTGTTAATACGAGTATAGAAAATTACTGTCACGTGACGAGCCGTGACAAAGTAGATTCTGTGTTTAAAAATAATTTAGCTTGTAGATTGGTGCAAGTACCAATAGAGCTCACAGTGAAAACTAAAAACCGAGTAGCATTGCGTGTACCAGAAAATGTAGAAATACAGACCCAAGAAAGAGTTCGTTTTAGTGTAAAAACATGATCTGCTGAACAAAAAGTCGCATGCTCTCACTTATTCTGATTTATGACCTTACGACCTTCAAAACTATCAATAATCCCCAGACTAACCTTAGGAGGACCTTGGTAATTCTATCTTTCGAAAGGGAATGTTAAACAATATAAAAGTTTCAAATTTCGTTAGAATCGGCCAAAATAGTTATAATGTTTCTGACAAAATAATATAATTCCTGGGCTAAACTTGGGAGGACTTTAGCAATTATATGATTCGAAAGAGAATGCAAAACAACCTAAGATTTTATTGCCAAAACAAAATAATTCCCTGGCTAACCTTCGGAGGACTTTGGCAATTATATCATTCAGAAGAGAATGTAAAACAACATATGGGTTTCAAATTTTGTAGAATCGGCCCAATAGTAAGGATGTTATTGCAAAAATAATAGATTCCTGAGCTAACTTTGGGGGGACTTTGGCAATTATATCATTCGAAAGAGAATGTAAAACAACATAAATGTTTCAAATTTCGTTAGAATCGGCCGAATAGTTACAATGTTTTTAAAAAAAAAGCAAAACGGGGACCGACCGACCGACATGTAGAGTCGCCGCGACTAATAAACGGAGTAAATGGATGAAATCTGAACCTGAGGATGGGTTATATGTTATAGAAAAGGGATACATAAAAAGAGGACTCTTTATGGCAGAGATAAGAATTGATGGCTCAATTCTAGCTGAGGTATTAAATAGCGGATCGCGTATAATTGAGTTAAGTAATTGTCGGAGAGTGAGATCTGCGACCAGAGTAGAAACCTCTTTGGCGAACCAGGAATGGTCTCCCGCCCTTCTCCCAAGGATCCTTAGTTTAAGGGTGGAAAGCCAAGAAAGGGTTGCTCCAAAGATTTCTAGTTTAAAAGAGGAGAGCCAAATAAATGCTGCTCCTGGAAATTTAAGTATGTTATTTGGTGGGGGGTGGTGTTACCGTTGAAGTTACCCTATGACGTTACCGTTTTGTGGGTGCATGGTCGGTAATTATAAGGGCGTGTATTGAAGAGTACTCGTTGCTATTGCGCTCGACGGGGGACGATTACTTTAGGCAGTGGGCCTACTTTACGCCTCCGTCGAATTGGTTCTGACTCCTTATAATTTCTCACGAGGGTTATGCGTCAGGCTGGGCTTACCGAAGGTGGTCCGGTAATCGGGATAAGTAAAGGATTTGTAAAGGAGAAAAATCATTAGACGCTTAAACTTAACTCACATTTAAAATCGGTCCAAGTTATTGGAACACCCCTTATATATATATATATATATATATATATATATATATATATATATATATATATATATATATATATATATATATATATATATATATATATTTCGTATCCAAGGGGCGTAACCTTGATTTGTCCGTGGAGAGTACCGAGTAATCTAGTTTGTTAGTTATTTCCACCCTTTGGGCAGGGTTTCCGACAGTTCTGCGTACCAGTTGTGCCTACACATTTCCCATAGATTTAGCTATATTATAGGCAATTGCCTGTTGCATGTCTCTTTGAAATTTCTCTGGTCAGAGCCTATATTTCTTCAGCTGCTGATAAATGTTCTTAACACACGTATGTTTGTTTGTGTGCGATCTTCGTATTTGTCTTGGTGGACACTTCTGATATCTATGTATGTTTCTGGGTTTCCGCGCGACTCTAACGATCGCTTGCGTCAGATCTATTTTTACAGTTTAACATATATATATATAGTTTCATTTCCTAATTCTCTTTGGTTCTTTATTTATTAGACTTGGCATACCATTTCTTTAATTTACACTCATCGCAATTTTTAGGATTTGATAAATCCACCAATCGTCCCTTTGTGGAGTTCCTCGCTGAGCATATTAAATCCTGCAATTTACGTCATTCTACCCAAGTTAATCTCCCATTACCATATTTTAATACCATTATCATTGAATATTCGTTGTTTCCAAAATTAATAATTATTTCGGTTTTTTACTATTGCCATGAACACGTCTACGGATAATTCATTATTCTTCACTAATATCATATTTTTTATCACCGTTTCCTTTGTTTGTTTTGCTAGGTGGTTCATTCTTTGATAATTGCTCTTCATATGTTTATTTTAACATGTTTTTGTTTTTTATTCAATCACCATGTTAACTCCAACTTCTATTATTGAAAGTTTATCAGTCGACTTCTTTTGTACTTAAGTCAGCATTTTAGTGACTTTGACTCATTCTATTCCTGCTAAGTTTGTTCATTTTTCTTAATGTTAAAGCTATTGACTTTGTCGAGGGTTAGTGAGTGGGTAATCCCAGTCCCACTTCCTTGGTATATACGAGTATTATAATTTCGTACCAAGGTAAAGTGGGGGTGAAGTGTAGCCAATACACCTACCGTAGCCACTTCCGGTGAATAAGAATAACCCCGGTGCTTCCCTTTTGATCAAAATTAAGATAGTGATCCCCTGAGTGTGTTTTCACTCAGTAAAAGCCAGTCATGGGTGGACTTATGTAATAGCGAGAATTGAGCCGAATGGATTGCTATCAATTGCCAAAGGATCGTACAAAATAGTTAAACACACAGATACAAAAATAAACTTTAATATACATACGAGGGGCGGTCATTAAGTTTTGCGAATCGGTAGGGCAAAACAGAGGCAGGGGGATGGCTGTTTGTGGGGGTGTTAGGACAAGTTATGACAAGTCAGGACCTGCAGCCTACGCTCCTGTCTCGTCTATTTAAGAAGCAGTAGCTGATCGCAGATCGTCAGTCACAAATTTTTCAACAATAGAGAAGGTTGAGCTCCACGTAGTGATCCAATTTTTGACCAAGGAAGGCAAGAATGCAAAAGAGATCCATGAAGGCATGGTTGCAGTGTACACCGACGCCGCCCCTTCCTATGCAACCATTGCTCGCTGGAATAGGGAGTTACTCCATGGTCGTGAGTTCCTTGAAGATGACCCCCGTCCAGGACGCCCATCAGACGTGACCCGTGGAGAGGATGAGCCTCGAAAATCTACGGGTGAAGGTCGAAGAAATCGAGCGAGAACTTAGAATATCACATGGAAGTGTTATCAACATCATCCACGACAATTTGGCCATGACCAAGGTCATGCCTGTTGGGTCCCTAGAAACCTCACTCCCCATGATCGACTTCAACGTCGTCAAAGTCCACAAGGCCAGAGTTGCACAAGCTGCCATGCGCTAATGCAGATTCGAGAAGCTCAACCATCTCCCCTACAGTCCAGATCTGGCCCCTAGCAACTACTTTTTATTCCGCCAGCTCAAGGCTTCACTGCGTCGACGCCGGTTTGGGGACGATGAAGATGTCCAGCTCGCCGTCCAGGAGTGGATTGGACAGCAGTCGGGAGATTTGTGGTTGTCGGGAATTCGAAGCCTCAGGGACAAGTGGCGCAGGTGCATTGAAGTCGAGGGTAGTTATATTGAAAAATAATAAAACACTTTTCCTCATATCTCGTTTCCTTATATCCGAATTGCAAAACTTATTGACCGCCCCTCGTAAATTGGAATTATGAAATAGCAGCTGTGTCAGTGTATTTATGCATGTACTAATGTATGGAGGTCTTTAGACTTCTACAGACTTTCTGTTGAAAGCTTCGTTCGCTTTGAGCCACTTTTACTTGTTTGTATACTATGACCCTTTACACCTTCAATACATAACAACTCCGTGTTTGTCTGATTCTTTTTTTCTGTAGTTCCTCTTTCCTTAGGATTGATTCCCTTTATTTGGCGAAACTTGTCTCCTACATATGTATTTACTGTATGTATAATATCGAAAGTTAAAGTTTGCTGGCTCCAGTCCTCATATCAAGCTCATCTGTTGCTGCTGATCAGGCGGACGTCAGCCAGGGCAAGCCCCAACTCCCCGCCATGTGATGCCCAGTCACGGTGGTAACCTTCCTTAGTAAATAGTGTCAGCTTAAAAAGAATCGGGACGGAGATTCGAACTGCCGACCCAGCGATTGCCGGGCAAGCGCTCTAACCACTATACTGGCTTTTAATGTTCACTTTGCGTTTCCTTAAAAACTTTGGAAAATGCTTTCAGGATGTTAAACTAGAGGTAAATACATGATATTTTCACTCGTGTGGATTTTTTAAAAATTCTTTCTTATGCGGTTAGGTTAGGTTAGGTTAGGTTAAGTTAGGTTAGGTTAGGTTAGGTTAAATTGGGCAATAAATTTACCTCCATTGGTATTGGCGTAAAAGATCGAATGTAGGAACAATTCACATGAAATGTTAGCCTTTTCAGAACTTGCACAGGATTGGTAAATTCTGTGCTCAAGTGTCGCAAGGCGGGAAAAAATACTGAAACCTGATTGGTTGCATTTGAAAGAGGATGAGTTCTTCTTTGCTCCGAAAGCAGAAAATCAACCATCTGAGTATTACAAAACTTTTGGCGGTCATTTAAAAATGGTGCAATTGTGTATCCCATTTAGGATATTTGGGCGCTAAAGGGTAAGTGAATTATTTTATATATATATATATATATATATATATATATATATATATATATATATATATATATATATATATATATATATATATATATATAAGAACATTTAAACTAGTTTTAGATATAGTTAATTCTTTCAGGTCTTTTCTCGGATGAATTAGCCAAATTCTTTTTCTCGATTAAATTAAACAACCTTCTCTCTTTAGAGGTTTGCTTAATTTTATCGCAATTATCTTAATATATATATATATATATATATATATATATATATATATATATATATATATATATATATATATAATAGTTCAAAGGCTTTGTAAATGTTCTTGTAGACCTTATAGCCCGCAAATTATTAAGAAAACAATAAAAACTAAAAGGACTATTCTGAACCACTAAGTTTCGTCCCAAAACAACGTATATGCACAGATCAGATATCCACTCACATAACAGCCCTAAAAAAGGACCTACATGGATATTTCTAGGACCTTTAGGGAGGCACCAAGTAACAATAAATATAAGTTTTTCCTGACCACTTAACTCGCTATAATGAATTGGTACCGATTCCTGACCAAACAGATGAAACAGTTGCCAAAGCTCTCGTAGATCTCATCAACAAAACTCACAGCGCACCCGAAGTACTGATCTCCGACAACGCTGCAAACTTTACTTCAAAATTAATGGAAGAAATATGTAGTTTGTGCAACATAACCAAGGTGAACATAGTCCCCCACCACCCCGCCTCTAATGCGTTAGTGGAACGGCAAAATCGGAAAACTTTGAATCTTCTCCGATCAATAGTAGAAATCTTACCCCATTGGGATGAATGTCTAGCCCTCGTCCAGACTGCCATCAACGGCGCGTATCATGTAGCAATTAGAGATACACCACACTTTGCATTATTTCACTATAACAAACGCTTCCCCTACGATATAATTGACTCGGAGGTCGCTTTGAACCCTGACTACGGTGGACGATCCTACAACACAGACGTCGCAAATGAACTAACAGAACTTGCTTTTAAAAACTGATGATCTTGTTCGAAGGGAACTAAACCAACAGAATACCCAAAGAAAGCAGCAACAACACCGAAGGGCTTCATCCCCACGTGCCATCTTCGTCGGAATGCGATGCTATATTAAAAGCCCCGTACCCCTAAATACTAATGCGAAACCATACCCCAGATTGGATGAACATATAGGATAATGAAAGACCGGCAAAAACAGGTTCGAACTCGTTGATCTTAGGGACCTAAAATGCACAAAACTAGTGCATGGAGATCATCTAAAAATAGCCCCGGAAGAGACCATTTCCAAAATAAGATGCCCCAAGGCTCAATCCGCATATCCACAACGAGATTCACCTCAGTAAATTAGCCTGCGAGGGAACCCGCCCCATCAGAAGCGAACCTACCACTTGATCCAACCGACACGTCAAAGTCTTGGTACCTCAACTCACTTGTAAACGATATAAGCCCCAGTCCTGCCACTTACTCCAGAAATAGTGAGACCACCTTCATCCCTACAGGAAGATGAAGTCGAAGCAGTTGGTCTACCGCCAACTGAAATAGTTCCAAGAACGCCGAAACCACCCGAAGTCCGAGACCTGTCTCCCCCATCACCTCCATCCCCGATCGACCTCCGAAAAGTCGACCCCACATAGAAACCATCATTATCCGCTAAGACTAGTAAAATTACCCCAAAATATGTTCTCCAAAGACATAAACCCTATGTCGTAGGTCAGGTAGGCTTCACTGACCTTCACTTGCCCTTCCCAGATGCGGAGTAATGGTTCTTTTAAGTTCATTGGATATGCGAGTGCGTTTTCTACCGTTGGCCGACTTAGTCAAATAGTTCAATGGCTTTTTGTGTAGTTCTGGAATTTAAACAAGGGAAACAAAATAATTTTTACTATTATACAAACAAACAAATAAATGAATTTAAAAATAAATGATACACTATGGATAAACTAATCGTTCAGCAAAAGTAAATTAATTTACAATGAATGCTTCGGCACGAGCTGTGAGTAGCACAATATTTACCCGAAAGAAAACGAGAGATGATGAGGTGAAGCTTCATAGTCGGAAAGCGTGACGCCTCTTCGGCGGTGATAGAGAAAAATGTAATAGGCTTACGATTTTCGAGTGGTTGTTTATTAAATTATATGTCTTCGGCGACCGCCCCACCTAAGGGGGACGGGTTAATGCCACTGAAGGAAGCGCGAGGGAGGAGGGAGGTACCACCGTGGAGCCCAGGTCTACTTCTTAATGAGGGGCACCGACGACCGTCACATTATTTCTCCTCGGTGTTCTTTTTTATCTGGCGCCGCTTTTGGGAGCGCTTTAACCGCGGGCCTCCGGACCTCGTAGGTAATCGGATTCTTGAGAGCTGCTTAATGGCCTTTTGTGGCTACCTTCGTCCTGCAGCTCGACTCGAATACCAACTCAGCGGGTGAGATCAAAGCCTTTCGGCAGTTTGACTGTAAGTCAGACGACTAACGTTCTCACGCCCCTTATCTTCTGGTACGTTTCTCTCGCTCTCTCCGACGAGGGACTTTAACGTATATGTACGCTTGGCCCTCTGGGTGTAGTTGTTATAATTCCTCTACATTGATTTAATAATAGAAATTTCTATATCATATGATTTACAAAATATGTTACAAGCAGCTAGTCAATGACAAACACAACGTACCAGTTTTCGTACAAATTAATTGAACAAAATGATAAGTTGGGAGTAAAATAATTAAAAACTAATTGTTTAAATGTTATTCTAATACTGGACTTTGCTTTCGATTGATAAGCTTAAATTTCGCTAATGGGGTTTTTAGCGATTGAAAGTGGTATTGGGGGTTTTTATGCCTTCGGAGAACATATTTTGGGAGAATTTTACCAGTCTTAGCAGGTAATGGTGGTTTATATGTGGGGTCGGCTTTTCGATCTTCGATCGGGGATGGAGGTGATGGACTTCTGGCGTTCTTAGACTTATTTCAGTTGGCGATAGGCCTACTGCTCCGAGAAGTTCTTCGTGTAAAGGTGAAGGGGGTTTCATTAATTCTAGAGTGAGTGGTGGGACTGGGAGTTTTTCGTTTTCAAATGATTTGAGGTACCTATATTTTGACGTGTCGGTTGGGTCAACAGGTAGGCTCGCTTCTTAAGGAGCGGGTTCGGTCGTGGGCAATTTTACTTGAAGTGAATCTCATTGAGGATATGCAGATCGATCATTGGAGCATTCCCTTTTGGAAATAGTCGCTTCGGGGGCTATTTTTAGGTGATCCCCATGCACTAGTTTTGTGCGTTTTAGATCCCTAAGATCGAGGATTTCAACCTGTTTCTTCCGAAGTCTTGCATTATTCTATAAGGTCCATCCCATCGGGGGTATAGTTTCGTATTAGTGTTTATGGGTACGATACTTTTAATATAGCATCGCATCCTGACGAAGATGGCACTTGAGGGTGAAGTCCTTCGGTATTGTTACTGCTCCATTGGGGCATTCTGTTGGTTTAGTTCCCTTCGAATAAGATAAAATTTTAAAAGCATGTTCTGTTAATTCATTTACGAGGTCTGTGTTGTAGGGTCATGCACTGTAGTCAGGGTTCAAAGCGACCTCCGAGTCAATTATATCGTAGGGGAAGCGTTTGTTATAGTGAAATAATGCAAAGTGTGGTGTATCTCTAATTGCTACATGATCGCGCCGTTGATGGCAGTCTGGACGAGGGCTAGTCATTCATCCCAATGGGGTAAGATTTCTACTATTGATCGGAGAAGATTCAAAGTTTTCCGATTTTGCCGTTCCACTAACGCATTAGAGGCGGGGTGGTGGGGGACTATGTTCACCTTGGTTATGTTGCACAAACTACATATTTCTTCCATTAATTTTGAAGTAAAGTTTGCAGCGTTGTCGGAGATCAGTACTTCGGGTGCGCTGTGAGTTTTGTTGATGAGATCTACGAGAGCTTTGGCAACTGTTTCATCTGTTTGGTCAGGAATCGGTACCAATTCATTATAGCGAGTTAAGTGGTCAGGAAATACTTATATTTATTGTTATCTGGTGTCTCCCTAAAGGTCCTAGAAATATCCATGCTGGTCCTTTCTCAGGGCTGTTGAGGAAGTGGATATCTGTGCATATACGTTGTTTTGGGACGACTCGTAGTTGCGGTTCCGAATCGTATATTTTTGTTAACTTTTAATAATTTGGGGCTTTAAGGTCTACGAAAACACTGGCAAAGCCTTTGACCTATATATACAAAGAAAATATATAATTGCGACAAAATTTAGCAAATTTATAGAAGAGGGAAGGTTGTGTAATCCAACAGAGGAAGAGAATTTGCGTAATTCATCCGAGAAAAGAGACCAAGAAGAAATCACTATACCGAAAACTAGTTGATGACACCAAACAACAAAACTAAAGTT